>VDFB02000002.1:225011526-225042468 GCA_007258455.2 Sequoia sempervirens
GTCCCACTAAAGGAAGACACTAACTGTTTCCAACTACTCCCCAGGCTCACACGAAGTGCAAGGGGAAAGTGAAAACAAATCAATGCCCCCTTGGGTAACACAAAAGTAAACAACCACAGCAAACAATGAGGTTTAATCCCCCTAATTAGACTATGTTTGAAAACAGCAAAGATAATTTTTAAAAGTCTGATTATGTAGATGACACTGCAAACAAATGTTAGTTGTCCTCTTTTTCGTCTTTGGTCAAATTTCACCACAATATCAGAACGCGGCGTTTGGCACAAAGCAACAATAAATTGCTTGCGCAGAACAGCGTTAGAGAGTTATCGTGTGAAAATGGCAAAAAGCTATGTAACCAATTCGAAATACTTTATTTTAAGCGTACGTTTTGGGGCGTTACAGCGTTCGCGTGGGGGTGTTGCAGCGTTTACTGCGTAGAATACGGCGTTTAAGTGAAGTCTTACCACGCTTTGCGGAAATGACTACTTGCGTTTACTGCGTGGAAGTACACTTTTCTGTGGCGGGATGCGGCGTTTCTGCTTGAGGGGCACAGTATTGGGCGCTTCGCGCGCTTTTACGTGTAGAGAATGCATTTACGGTGGCGGTATTTCTGCGCATTAAACTCTTGCCTTTACGCGTGGCTCTTGCCTTTTACCTGGGGCTTTCTACATTTTAGCGTGGGGCTTCACCGCTTTTCGCGTGAGATTGCTCTTGCATTTCTGCGTGAAATCACCGCTTTTACAAGTAGAGCGCTCTGCGTTCTAGCGGCCTTCAGCCTTCTTGCATAAGCTACCGCTTTCTCGTAGGGCACTAAAGCCTTTACCGCGGTAAGCTTTGTTAGATTTTTTTAAGAAAAAAGGAAAGTTTGCCTCTCCCACTTTACCAATAAAGTGTTAGCAAAATCTCTCTAAATATGTCCCTAATTCTGACAAATGGGTTAGAAGGAATAAAACTTTTAGATGTGGGGTGCTACCGCCTTTTTGTGGTGGCCAAGAGGGCGCTGCCGCCTTTCTGCGGTAAACTTTGTCAGATTTTTAAGAAAAAAGAAAATTTGTGCCCCTCCCACTGCAAGAAAAGTGTTAGGAAAGCCCTCTAAATATGTCCCTAATCATAGCAAATGTGTTAGAAGGAATAAAACTTTCAGATGTGGGGCGCTACCGCCTTTTTGTAGTGGCCAAGAGGGTGCTGCCGCCTTTCTGTGGTAAACTTTGTTAGATTTTTAAGAAAAAAGGAAAGTTGTGCCTCCCAATCGCGCAAGAAAAGGTTAGCAAGCCTCTTAAATATGTCCCCTAATCATAGCAACGCTAAGGAACAAAACTTTCTCAGATGTGGGCTTACCGCTTCTCTTTGTAGCTAATCTTCAAGAGGGTCATTTCCTTCGCTGTAAACTTTGGCCGTGATTTTAAGAAAAAAAGAAAGCTGTGCCCTTCCCAATCGCAAGAAAGTGTTAGAAAACCTTCTAAATATATCCCTAATCACATCACCGCAAGTTAGAAGGAATAAACTTGGGATGTGGGCCACTTTGTAGTGGCCAAGAGGGTATACCGCCTCAGAGGGCCAACACTTCTCTCATGGTGGGTACCATCGCCTTTCCTCAGGGCTTAACGCCTTTCCAAGTAGTGGGCGCATCGCTTCATGAGGGCTTATTGCCTTTCCGTGAGTTTTCCCTCGCAAAATATCAACTAAAAGGGAAGTAAATGTAAGACCCATTTGTGGGTCCCACCGGGCGTGCCGAAAATGTATACCTTGGAATTTATCCTGCTCTAAATGTGCAAAATAACTAAGAAATGTGAATAACAAAATACCAAGGACACCTCAAGATTAGCCAAAAGAGTGATATAATGAAAAGGAAAATGAATAGAATGAAATACAAATAGTTTCACCTCCCTTGCTGGTGATATCTCTTTGATTGGCCCTTGCTTGGATTGGTTTGTGTGCTCCTTGATGGCTCTTGATATGGCTAAAAATGGAGGATTTTACTATGTGCTTAGATGTAAATGCAAGTGAATGTAATTGAAGGCTAGATGAGTGCACAAAATGGCAGCATATAGTTGCAAAATGACTAAGTCTTCTTAAAATTCCCTTGAGGAGGGGGTTATTTATAGAGGATCTTGAATTCTCTAGAGAATTCAATGGTCAAGATTGATCCAACAAGGTCAAGATGTAAATGCAAGTGAATGTAATTGAAGGCTAGATGAGTGCACAAAATGGCAGCATATAGTTGCAAAATGACTAAGTCTTCTTAAAATGCCCTTGAGGAGGGGGTTATTTATAGAGGATCTTGAATTCTCTAGAGAATTCAATGGTCAAGATTGATCCAACAAGGTCAAGATGAAGGGCTATGGTGGGTTGAGAACCCACAAGCCCTCACATCTTGACATGTGGAGGGTGAAGTGGCCAAGGGGATATGAGATGGAGATGAGTTGTCAAGAAGGTACATGAGGTGGAAAAAGGACATGCACCTTGGAGAGTGAAGAGATTTCCTTAAAAAGGGATTCCTTGTCCCCAAGTGGGAGTGAAAGGGACATTTGAGGAATTTTGGAATTCCTCAAAAATCTACATGGGAAAAGGAAAGGTGGTTGGGGATATAAGTGTGAATTAAAAATTCAAGCATTCCTAGGATGATCTAGAGGATAAAAGGTGGCCCTGGCTGCGGGACTGGCCCATGTGAGATCGGGTGGATAAGTCCAAGGTTGGTCAAGCATGTGGAGATTGTGACAAATCCAAGGTTCTAAAGCCTTGGAAGGGATGTGTGGGAATGAATTCAAAAATCTCACATATAAAAAGAGGAACTTAGAAGAATAAAGCGGAATTAAAAATTCCTTGGAGAATGATTAGGCTTCAATTAATCAATAATTAGAAGATAAATATGATTTCTCTAGAAGCCAACTTGCAAAAGTTGGAGGATGTGACACATCCCAATCAAGGATTAGGTATGTGCACATCCCTAATGAAGAGATTAGGAAATGGATTAGGATTAGATGAAAATGACATGTGAGGAATTAAATAAATGTAATATTTATTTAATTTATTTGATGAAAAGAGGATTAAGGAGGGTAAGGTATTTAATTAAATACCTTAGGGATTTGGCAGAATTAAAGATATTAATTAAATAATAGTAATATTATTTAATTAACTCGGATAAGAGGATGTTATGGTGAAAAGTGATAAATTTGGATAAATTAAGTGTCCAAATTTGGATGTCTACAATGACTAATAATTCATAGAATCATAATCATAATGTTTAAGGGGGTTATATACATCTTGTAACCCACATAAAACTAACCAAATTGACTTGAGGGGTGACTAACCAATTGGGTTGTTAGGTTAGAGGCTTTTAGAATAGAATCTGGGTTGTAGGTTTCATAACACCCACTATTAAATTCCAACCTCTAACTATACATAGATAGTAGAATCACTTACAACCCACTGTGTTTTCTAACCTATAATTATTTTATGCATTTGCTTTTCCATCACATTAGGAAATTGAAACAAAATTTTTACTCTAAGTAATAGTTGTGATAAACTTCGAAAGTGCCTTTCATTACATTCATACTCTCTAAATAAGAAAAGGTTTTCATTACAACAATTATAGGTTGGAAAACACTGGGTGTTATGAAACTTGCAACCCACATACTATTGTAAGACCCTCTACACATAACCCCAATTGGTTAGTCATCCCTCAAGTCATTTTGATTAGTTTTGTGTATCCCCCACCTAGAAATCCTCCCCAAGCTCTCTAGTGTCGAGAGGTACAAAGAGAGATATCTAGTGTGTGTGAGAGAGTGGGGAGGGAGAGGTAGAGAGAGGGATTCTTATTGAGTATATATCATAATTGTTATTGTATTGTTTTTCATCATGTTTATATCAAATATTCTTAATATTTTTTTGTAGGATTAAAATTATAATTCTTAATATGATTGGAACAAAAAAATGCTCACATTATTTACAATGTTGGAAAAAACACTGTCCCCTGTCAATTATTTCCTCTAGCATAGTAAAAATGACATTTCACAAGTTCTTCATAAGGAGAGAAGGAAATAAATGATAGGGGACAACAAGTTTTCTAGCACTACAAATAATGTGAACATTTTTTTGTTCCAATTAGATGAAGAAAGTGAATAAAATGACAAAGAAAAAGTGGATAAACTCGAGAGGTTTTGTATTGCATATGAATTTGTGGAAGCAAAGGAAGTGAGATAATGTTATAAGTGGATTTGAACAAATGAACTCAAAGATTCTTGAAATTAAGAATTTCATGGAACAAATACAATCAGAAATAAATGGAAAGAAAAGGAAAAATCATATCTAAGTGCAAAAAAAGAGAATTAGTTAGGGGAAGACATGAATTTCTTATCTGAAAAGGTAGATAAGTTAACACACACACACAAACATGTTAACTAGAACACACTTAAATTTTAAAGGGAAATAAAGTAAATAAATTTGTATTGATATCATATAGGCTACTTGCATAATTGTGAATGTTTTCTTTGATATCTTAGTGCAAAAAAAGAGAATCAATTGGGTGGAGACATGAAAGTCTTATCTAAAAATGTAGACAAGTCTTTTAAAGAACTCATTAAAAGAAAAATTTTCATTCTATAATCATAAATACACTCTCAAAGCTGAGCAAAAGGCAACTACAAAGCTATATGAAAGTATTCAAGACATTGACAACTCTATCAAGGAATAGAGGGATAGGTAGGTAGAGTGATGGGAGATAAGGAAAGTAGATAGGGAAGAGGAGATAGAAGTAGATATAGGGGGAAGTTGGGAAGGATGGAGAGGTAGGTAGAAAGAGATGCGGGTGGGATGGATTGAGGGAAAGGTAGGTCAAGAGGGATTGAGGGAATTTGGCAAGGAATAAAGAGAGATGTAGGTAAATCTAGATAAAAAGTTAGGGTGGGAGAGGTATAAAGATGCCTCCTTCTATATTATTTAACTTGCTATTACTAAAAATAGAATTGCTTAAAAGTGTTGATATGGTTGATTGTGCTCTTGCTAACATAAGATAGTCATTAACTTTCTATTACTAAAAATAAAGCATGCACTTGATATTATAAGATAGTTTGTAGTGCTATTACTAAAAACAAAGTATGCACTTGAAATCATGCAACTACTAAATGGAAACAAGTAAAAAATAAAATAAGGCTGGACACCAAGTAAACAAAGATATTTCAAAATAAAAGTCCATAGCATAAAGAAGAAAGCACATGGGTAATAATGGATAAACAAAAGACTTAGAACATAGAAATGTTACAGTGTAGGTAATCTTATTGTCCTCTATCAACATCTAAAACAACATGAAACCATGGGTGAAAAATAGAATAGTTTCAATGTCATTCACTAGTATCCAAAGTATTACGAAGAAGAAATTGAAATTCTAAAATGATGGATTCACAAGATAATGGTAACTTTTAATTTTACGCATCATCCTCAACATATACAAATATAAAATCAAAACATAGAAAGGAGAGAAAGAGGGAAGGGGGGAGATAGGGAGTGGTATGGTGAGAGGGATAGGTACAAAGAGATTTAGGGAGGGATGAAGGGAGGGGTAGGTGGAGAGAGGTTGTATGTGTGTGTGAGGGAGAGAGGGAGGGAGAGAGAAGGGGAAGGAGAGAGATAGGAAGTGGTAGGGTGGGAGTGATAGAGGGAGGGAGAGAAAGAGGGAAGGAGGGATATAGGGAGTGGTAGGGTGGGAGGGATAGAGGGAGGGAGAGGAGGGATATATGGAGTGGTAGGTTGGGAGGGATAGGTATAGAGATAGTTAGGGAGGGAGGGGTATGTGGAGAGAGATAGTGTGTGTGTGAGAGAGAGAGAGAGAGAGGGAGGGAGATAAAGAGGAAAGGAGGGAGATAGGGAGTGGTAGGGTGGAGGGATAGAGGGAGGCAGAGGAGGAAAGGAGGGAGATAGGGAGTGGTGACAAATTTTGTTTTATATGAAAGGAAAAGGAAAAATTAGATAAAGGGAGAGAGAGGAAATAAGGGGGACATGGAGAGGTAGGTAGAGAGAGGTAAGGTTGAAGGAATAGAGGGAGAGGTAGGTAGAGAGAGTGAGGAAAATATGCAACACAAATTTTACCTCATCTCCATTGCTCTTACCTATTAACACTCCCTACTATTCATTGTCATGATCTTCTAACTTTTTTTTTCATATCTTTTACTTGAATCTTTAGATTAGTTGCTCCCTCATCAATCCTTAGGATAGAGACATCCCTTTCTTGGATAGAGTTTTCAATGTATTGAATACTTTTATGTAGCTTTTGTAGACATGCAAAATTAACATTCTGCATTTGATTAGGTTCATTCATTAAGTAAACTAGATTCCGCATTAGGTCCATTCATTGATTGATCAGATTCACCTTCATTCATTTATCAAGTAATTTCATTAATCTCCATCTCCTAAAGTCATTTATTTAAGATCAAGCAAACATTATCATCAATCTTTTAATAAATCAAACATCCATTTAAATCAAATCCTAAATCATATTCCATCATTTTCTGATTTAAATAAATAAAATATCAAAGTCCTAAAAGTCAAACTCACCTAATCATCATTAAACTAACATAATAATCATTTATTTAATCTAACGATGATTAAATACTAATCTCACCCACTTGCATTCTCTAGATATCTCCACTTGCACAAATAAATCAATTTTATTGATTTATTAAAACCCTCATTTTCACTCAACATGGCAAGTTGATTTATCCCTCCAACATAGCATTTATTTCTGTTTTTCTTGTCCCCCTCTCTAAATTTATTGCAAAATTTGAATTTGAATTCTCCCTCTCATGGGCACTCTTCCCAAATCTTGCACATACATCAACCACTCACATGATGACAAGTGTCCTTCTTTCATTGGTCCAATTTTAGTCCCACATTGGTCCCTCTTCAACACTTAGCATTTGAAAATCCTTAAATAGAAGCTTCATCTTTGAGCAAATCCTCCATCATCTCCACAATTTTATCCAAAAAACTTATGCAAAGTCACTCTTCATTGAAGAACTGATTTTGCCCACCCTACTCCATCATTATCATTAGCATTATATCATTTAGCTTAGCTTAATCAAGGATTGGGAAAGGTATTCTTTCCATAGAAGCACCAATCCAATATGAGATATTATTTTCTTCATGTTTTGTTGTATGCTTTCAACTAGTTTATCTAATCTTTTGTTGTTTTGATTATATCATAAAACATGTTGATTTATTTCATATGGATGTTGAAGGTTTGCTTTGCTTGAATACTAATCATACATGTTTATGTTAGTTTTTAACCAAAATGCAGATTTTGACATCTACATAATGGCTCTAGAAGGATTAAATGCATGGATTAAATCAACTGCTGATTTGTATTGATACTCTGGCTGCTTGCGCATTGAAGATAAAAAAATGATCTATTCACATACACACTGTTATACTGACATTTTCTAACGTAGCTTCCATATTTTGCATATGTATCTTTGGTGATGGTTGCAGCTAGAACATCTTCCCCTTCATTCTTGCTTTTCTGGATGTCTGTATCTTTTTTTCAAAAAGATCCCATTTGCACGCAGGCAGGTAGAACGTGGAAAAAGGTAGAAGCAGCAGCGACATCAGTAGCAGTGCACGCTAGGTAATGAGTGGATCTTGTAGATCTTTTTGACTACAAATGAAAAAAGAGAAGGTACGTTGCTATCTTCATTAATATCACTATTTTCTGTCATTAATATTACTGGACTTCTCATTGGATATTGCTGTTTAAAACTTGTACTCACCATTATTACTTGCCAGCAGGGAAGACGTGAAAAAAGGGATAGTTTGGCAGCCATAATACTTGCTTCATTTTGTGCGTGTTGACACTTCAACCCAAAAAGAGAATCTATCATTTAGATGTTGCTAGATTTTATAAGATTGCTTTGAATCTATCTCTGCTATTCATTAAATTATGTAGTTTAGTTATTGAACATTGAAAAAAATTCATTAACTTTCATATGCCATTAACTGCAATATTTTAATGTCTCAGCAAAGGGAAATAATGTTTCAATATCATGTGGGTAATCAATGCAGAATGTAGAATGCAACCCTACGCCTTTCAATCACATTTGCTTAAAAAAATCTTCAAATGATGTCATACTAATCTTGAGAATTTTTTAATTATTCCATATGACCATGTTTTTGTGAGAGAGCTACAGTCATTAGCTTTACACCTGCCATTTGAATTTAATGAAATTTATGGCATGGATTTTTTAGAAAATGCATTTTACGCATACCTTGCAAATACTCCACTTTATGAAACTATGTCAAGAACTCATGTGCCTTGTTGGTTTTATTTCCTTTATTTAAAGGAATAATTGACATATCGTATGTATGTTTTGGCAACAAATGTATAACTCTTACTTGTGGTGTTTGTAGGAAAAAGGTAAAATTGACATTAAAATCAAACATTGGAGTTGGACGAAAATGAAGGCGAAATCGGAATTAAAGATTCAAGCATCGAAATTGAATACTAAAAAAGTGTTCTTAAATGCTTTGAGTTTCCGTCACCTACTTTAATTTTCAGTTTCAGGCTAACTCACCTTTGGTTTTTAAAACAAAATTTTTGAAATGCTTGGAGGGTTCGTCGTATGCCTTAATTTTCTGTTTTAGGCTAACTCACACTTCATCTTGGTCCTTAAAACAAACTCACAATTTCTTTGGAAGGATAAAATAAATGTGTGTTTGCTTTGTTTTGTGGTTACTTACTTAAACTAAAGTCATTGAAAAGGACGTATGTGCTTCTCTTGCGCTTCCAAGTGATCTTGAGAATCAAAAGGCCTTTTTGGTGATTTTGGCATAAGATAAAGTGATCACCTCCACATTTTGATTTGGGCTTTAAAATTGAACAATATCTTGTGCGAGTGTGAGTAGGGGAATTTTCGTGTATATTCTCTTTCTTTGTGCCATCAAAGATTGATCGAGTTACATATTTTGTCTTTACTCGCTTTTGTTTATCCTATAGGGCCTGCCTTGGGGAAAAAGTACTCACCCAAGGGAATGACTCAACCAGTAACACTCTAAAGCCAAGAGTATTTCCAGCCGGGATATAAATGTGGATATTGGAAGAAATGCCAATATCATGCGGTTGATTCCGACAAGATGGATCCAAAAGGGGACTCTTGCCGAATGGGTCAATCTCCACGAACGGAAAGTCCTTACTAGAACCCATATGCTAGAATTGGCCAAAATCCTTAATCTATTTGTTGGTGCAAGAACGGTCGCTCTGAAGCCACCCCACACTTTTGCGGTCTTTAGTAGAAATGGAAAACATGCCATGGGAGTTTCATGGGTGTTGATGCTTGGCTGCCCCGTATAAGTGAGTGTCGTGGAAGGGAGCCAGTGGGGTCAAGCATCTAACCATTTGCTAAAGATAAGCATAGCTGGACTTGTCCAAGTGGGGATTCAACAAATATTGTCTCACACATCCATAGGGTTTGTACTTGTTTTGAAAACACAGTGCTTATCAAAAACATTGGAAAACCATCATTCAACATCATCATCAGAATTTAAAACCCCTTAGTTAGAGCAAATACCTTTGACAAAACCCAAGAACTATCGCTTACCCTGGGGATTATGTCCTTAGAGGTTTCTAAGTAATTGGGTTTACATCTTAATTTGCTCTTACAAAGGTCAACACTAGGTAACCCTTGTCCTGATTTCTTGGAACTTCCCCATAGCACTTTGGGGGACCAAAAGAAGTTGTGACATTGGACATTCAGTTTGAAACCTAATCAAGAAGTGTGTTTGTGGTAAAAAGAAAAACTCATTAAGCAAAGATAATAAATTGGACCCCACACATGTGCTTGATATCTTTTGGTCATATGATTTTCATGCAAACATTTGTCTTTTGATTGCTCTTAGAGAAAAGTGTGTTCTTCAATACCTTGGCCTAGTAAACAAAGTCTCTCTAAGTCTCTTAGGATCAAATCAAACACTTCATCCATCTCAAACACTTATCAAAATCCATCCCACCAAACAACTTTAGAGCTTTGGAAACATCATTCTAGACTTAGGCACATCATCCTCAAATCAAAGTCATTTGTTTAAATTAGATGTGTGGGGATGCATCCTTTCTCATACATTTAATTAAATCAACCATCCTTTGAAAAAATTCATCCTAAGATCACATCCAACATCTTAGGGTTTACAAGTTCATCATCCACATCAAACAATCAAAATCAAAATCCCTAAGTTTAGCATTGATCCAAAGTTCCTAAACATTTGACACTCATACCATTCCACCTTTCATCCTTCATTTTGTCATTGGTCCTAAGAACCTTAGAGGTTACTTTTGCAACAAGGTCAAAACACAAGGAGATCATGGAATACAAACTTGATACATACATCTTGAGTAATCCAAATCAAT
The DNA here is from genome assembly GCA_007258455.2 of Sequoia sempervirens. Lineage (NCBI taxonomy): Eukaryota > Viridiplantae > Streptophyta > Pinopsida > Cupressales > Cupressaceae > Sequoia > Sequoia sempervirens. The sequence goes on from VDFB02000002.1 coordinate 225,021,914, forward strand.
TGAATCTTCAAAGTCTTACAATGCCAATTGATTATCAACACTCACATCTATACAAACCGTACATGGGATCATTACCTTCAAAAAATGTCAATAGAACAACAAGTGTGAGTATGCCCAAATCAAAGATTGGAACACATTTCCCGATGGTAAATCCAAGTCCAAACCTACAAGTTTGTCAACCGAACAATCAATGCATGAACCTTGAAACAAAAAATGTCATCTCATCAAATCCCTACATGCCAAATGAGAATGTACCAAATACGAGTTTTCGAAACATGAATCTGACAAAATTTTTGAGGGATACATTTGCAAATCATACGAATACTCCAAACATGAATGATAGTCAATTTCATCCTATCATGCCAAATCTGAGTGTCATCCCAAATCAGAACATTCTCCAAAATCAAACACAAAGGCACATTCCAAATCTTCTTCAACAAAAGCCAAATCAAGGGAGTCAAATTCAAAATCAAGATCAAATTTCACTAGAGAAACTTGCTTCACATGCCAAAATAATTGAATTATTGAGCCAAGAGATATCTTCACTCCAAAGTCAATACACTCTTCCATTGGTTGAACCATGTCATCAAAACATTGAGTTGTGTCCATTACAACATCAAGAACAATATCTCGAATGTCAAGAAGCTAGACGTCAGGATCAAACACATCAACAAATCCAAACCCCACGTCTCGAAGATCAATCACCATGTCTCAAAAAATCAATCACCCCATCTTGAAGATCAATCACCACAAGGTCACCTTAAAGTGCAAATCTCGCAAACAAACAAGCGACAATACACACCACTTGGGAGACCAATCAAATCAGTCTTGCAACAATTGGTACAAGAAAATCTCATCAAGCTCCCCATCTATGGGAACTATCAAGAACCCTTAGTTAAACCACCAGGGTATAATGAGGAGCACCATTGTGATTATCACAAAATGAAGGGACACACAACATTAAGTTGTATTCCACTAAAAAATCTCATCCAAGACCTAATTGATCAAAAGATAATTGCTATTGGGGACAATGATAGCATTGTCAATCTCTCCACCACAATTGTTGAAAACAATGATCAAGATCTATCCCTCAATAAAGATGTTTTCGTCTCATCCAATGAGGCATCGACCAATGATTATGTCAAAAATGTCTCTAAATCACCTAATGAGTTAGAGGATATATCTCAAGAATTTATTCCAAAATATAATCAAAATCCTTCACCAAAGTCTAGCAATGGTCCTTCCCAAGACATATTGACATCCTTCGAGCTCATGGCTATAGATACTAAAGGAACCCTAAACTCGACACTTAAGGATGTTGAACCACTTACCATGTCTAATGAAGATATCAAAGCACAATTTGTAAGTGATCCATCCTTTGAAACCGACCCATGTCAAGAGCTTGATCCAAAGCATATCGAAAGAAATCCCAAAATAAATCAAGATCAAAAATTTGTATCTCCAAGATACTACAATGATCTAATGGATATTCTCCTATCCACACAAGATGATCACATCCACATAGCATTTACTCCTCAATCTACCCATGAGATGCTTTCTATGGATGGATACGTAGATGATCTTCATCTAGAACAAGATTGTGTTACACAAAAAGAGCAGATTCTTAACTCCTACAATCAAAGGGAGTTGTCAGCATCAGGATCGAATATGTCCCAAACTCAGATTAAGGACATCATGCATAAAGATATCCATCATTATCCACCCAAGGAAACAAGTCAAATAGAACATCCAGAGTTAGCAGAGAAGCAAATTGAAACAACGTCACCTACGGTGGTCATTTATCAGAGAGTGCATTCTAAACAAGAGATCTCAGAACAAGCAGAATCAAAGCATGAAGGTACTACTTCCACAATACTGGGGGCAACTTCGTCTCAAGCAAACGTCAACATAGGGAGAACAAAGAGTCCTTATGATGAAACTAGTGCCAATAATACAACCAACCACATCACAAATCTTTATCCACCCATCACCTCATCCATGAATTGGGACCAACATCAAAAGAAATATTTGAATGAAAGCACAAAGAATGTTATCAAATCAAAAGAAGCTGAGAAGCATAATGGAAAAATCAAATATGCATGGATACCAAAGCATACAAAGAAAGATCATCCCTATCAAACTCCATCAGTCAAAGAAACTATGGGGAAAAATAAAAAAGGGAAAAGTATCCATCAAATATGTCCGCAAAAGAAAAAACAGGCTTCTCAAGTGATGTACAAAGTGTATCAAGCAGTTGGTCCTAATTCCACTCACACTTCCGTATCCACCGATCATTGCTCATCTTCCCAAGTTTGGAGAGTCAAATGTTCCAATCTATCAACCGATCCATCTCTTATCCCTAAACGCACTCCATCCACGCCTCCACGCATAATATCCAATTCTTACATTGACCATGTATTGGCAGCGACCCTTCATCATAAGGATTTCAAAGGCACTCTATTGCAATGTGCGCATAGAGACAGAGTTAACCTTGGTATCAATGAAGCAGATCAAGAATCCTAAAAGTTGCATTCAAGTGCACGTATCTTAGCCAAGAAACTTCTTCAGGAAGGATACCGATGGCACATTATGATAGGGGAATCTACATCATCAACACCTTATGGTTCAACATGAGCTTAAAATCTTTCAGAAAAATCAAAAAAATCAAAAAAGCAAAAAATCCAAAAAAATTAGAAAAAGGATTGAAAACAGTAAAGAGAAAAATCGTCCTACAGTGAAAACTGCATGGGCGGCACTTTGGGCAAGACCATGATGAAAACTTGGCAAATAGGCATCATGTGTAGAATCGAGCATCTACATGCGCCACTTCAAGTGAAAGCATCTTATCCCATCCGTAATAAATTGAGCATTCCATCTGTCTTATCCATAATAAATCCATCCATTCAGGAACCATTGATTCAATCCATTTTCATCCATCTGCATCCATCATCCAAGTTATCTTGATCTTGATGAAAGTTTGGGGCACACTTTATGCTTGCTTACGGTAAAACATCTTGGCATGGGTCAGTTTCATTGATCCTATCCTACCCTAGCATTATCTGAGCCATGAAGCATTATCCAAATGAGCATTGAACCTTATCTGAACATTGTATCCTATTGCAAGATAATGCTTGGCATCCTTTGCATGCTTGCCATATCCATCCATCCATACACCTATTCGAGCATCCACCCATCGTATTCCATACATTGCAAGACACTGGGGGCAGATATGTACATCTTGCTTCAAGAATAAATCTTGATCTATATCCTCCAACTTATGTGGTGATCCGAACATTGGAAAACATGAAATCAAATTGGTCAAAGCATTTGTGATCCAAAAAACCAAATCACTAGCCCATGGCATATTTTGACAAACAAACATCCCTTATCAGTCTTCATCTTTAATCGAACATCAATCCAAACAACCAATATCATTTGCATGAAATGCACCCTTCGAACATCATATCGAATCATTCAAACAACTTTTGTTCCAAATCAAGCTTCATCAATCATGATCAATCAAATCCAATCAATCCATAATCTCGGGACATCATTCCCAAACACTATCCTTGCATTGTTGTGCATCCTCAACAATGTTATCACCATCAATCCTGATGAATCCATCCTTGCATTGTTGTGCATCCTCAACAATGTTATCATCATCAATCTTGATCAATCAATCCTTGCATTGTTGTGTATCCTCAACAATGTTATCATCATCAATCCGTTGACCTGATCGATCAACCTTAGCTTGGTTTTCAACAAAATCCCAAATAGAGCACTGATATCGTCACACATATCCATATCCAAATCATCCAAATCATGCAAAAATTCAAAAACATCCAAAACATCAAAATCCAAAAACATCCAAAACATATCAAAATCCAAAAACAAGTCAAAAAACACAAAATCCAAAAACATGGAATCCGAACTACATCGTCTCTGAGCTTAAACGTAGGCAAGGCTCATCTTTGATCAGCCCCCAAAACACAAAATCCAAAAACATTCAAAAAACACAAAATTAAAAAACATTCAAAAAATTCAAAAATCAAAACATTTGAAAATCTTGAAAAATACCAAAAACAGCCTCAAAACATTTCAATATGTCAAAAACATCCAAATATTTGAAAAAATCCATCCATCTCATCTTGCTTTCACCCGCAATAATCAATCATCCATAATAAACTGATCGTCACCTTCATCCTTTGGCAAAACAAACAGAAACAATCACAACAATCAGCAAAAGCAAGCTTCAATCGTAAAATTAAAAGCAAACAACAAATCTTTAAAACAAAATCAAACTCTTGATCATTTTCAGACATGCCAATCGACCTTATATCAACAGCCTATCAATCAAGTTATTAAACCATCATCATCCTATACAATGCATGTCCTAGGATATATTGTTCCAACAATGGGCATCATTTTGGATATCACTTGGATTCTTATCCTATAAAAACACATCCCTTTGGTTGAAGGTATGAAGAACATTGGCTTGTTTGTATACTTGATCTTTTGTTTTGATTTATCTTATTGCGCTCATTCCAAGGACCTCTCAATGATATCCAAACGAAGGATTTAGAGAGATAGGAATGGGGCAACGATCATTATCTTTTTTGTCCGTTGTGCTTGTTGGACATTCTTGTAAAATAACTTGGCGAATGCTTGCTTTGTTAGGTACATCCTAGCAAGGTTTCCGTATGTCAAGTCTAAACAAGAATACTCCTATCTGTTTGTCGAGTCAAAGTCCATCGCACTAGGTACAACGCTATCCTAGTTCTTTATACCTTGATGCATCGTACCTACGTGTGTTACCAAACATAAGGTAAGTAGCCCTTTTAAAATCCCAATCCTTGATAAGCAAATCATCATTTATCATCATCATTTGTCATCATCATCTCTAATAAAGTCTTGTCAGATCATGGACTTGTGGGATCCTCTTGTCATCATCTCATTTATGCACTAACATCATCATCACCAATGCATCCATCATGCTTCCATTATGCATTCATCTTGCATCCATAAATCATTAGTATTCCGCATATCATCTCACATGCATAATCATAATAATATAGATTCGTTAGTCTAAGCATTTGCATAAATCATACATTTGCATAATCATAGCATATCACATCATCCATCTCATCCATCATCACATCATATCATCATTTAAGTTGTTTAGGATAATATAGATTTGTTATTCTAAGCATCTTAAAATCATGTCATTTGCATCATCATCATCCATAACCATCCATTTTGAACCTCTTTATCGCGAGATCGACCCTTAAATCAAATCTTTTTGCTGGATCTCTCGAGGGGGCAATGTACCAGTGTACTTCTTTCCATTGAGGCATCCGAAATATTAGAATTTTTTGATTTTGATCACGGTAAGATTATTCTTTGAACCAACGCAACAAGTACATTGCTTCAAAGAGGGGAAAAATGTAGAAATGCAAAATTAACATTCTGCATTTGATTAGTTTCATTCATTAAGTAAACTAGATTCCTCATTAGGTCCATTCATTGATTGATCAGATTCACCTTCATTCATTTATCAAGTAATTTCATTAATCTCCATCTCCTAAAGTCATTTATTTAAGATCAAGCAAACATTATCATCAATCTTTTAATAAATCAAACATCCATTTGATTCAAATCCTAAATCATATTCCATCATTCTCCGATTTAAATAAATAAAATATCGAAGTCCTAAAAGTCAAACTCACCTAATCATCATTAAACTAACATAATCATCATTTATTTAATCTAACCATGATTAAATACTAATCTCACCCACTTGCATTCTCTAGATATCTCCACTTGCACAAATAAATCAATTTGATTGATTTATTAAACCATCATTTTCACTCAACATGGCAAGTTGATTTGTCCCTCCAACATAGCATTTATTGCAAAATTTGAATTCAAATTCTCCCTCTCATGGGCACTCTTCCCAAATCTTGCACATACATCAACCACTCACATGATGACAAGTGTCCTTCTTTCATTGGTCCAATCTTAGTCCCACATTGGTCCCTCTTCAACACTTAGCATTTGAAAATCCTTAAATAGAAGCTTCATCTTTGAGAAAATCCTCCATCATCTCCACAATTTTATCCAAAAAACTTATGCAAAGTCATTCTTCATTGAAGAACTGATTTTTCCCACCCTACTCCATCATTATCATTAGCATTATATCATTTAGCTTAGCTTAATCAAAGATTGGGAAAGGGCTTCTTTCCATAGAAGCACCAATCCAATATGAGATATTATTTTCTTCATGTTTTGTTGTATGCTTTCAACTAGTTTATCTAATCTTTTGTTGTTTTGATAGTATCATAAAACATGTTGATTTATTTCATATGGATGTTGAAGGTTTGCTTTGCTTGAATACTAATCATACATGTTTATGTTAGTTTTTAATTAAAATGCAGATTTTGACATTTATAGCTTTGTAGCCACCTTTTTCTCAACTTTGAGAGTGTCTTTACGATTAGAGAATATGGATGTTTATTTTATGAAGTTCTTTATAAGACTTCTCTACCTTTTTAGATAAGACTTTCATGTCTCCACACAACTGATTCGCTTTTTTTGCACTTAGATCTAACTTTTACTTTTCCTTGTCATCTATTTCAAATTGTATTTGTTCCATGGAATTCTTAAGTTCAAGAATCTTTGAGTTCATTTTTTCAACTCCACTTATAGCACCATCTCTCACATTATTTACTTGAACACATTCATATGCAATGTAAAACCTCTTGACTTTATCCACTTCTACATTTCCATATTCCCATTGCACATACTGCACATGCACCTTCCTCAACTTCTCAAGAGTGGGAAGAATCTCTTCAATGAATACACTATCTATCTCATTCACTTTGGTCTACTTCTTCAGATTCCTTTTCCATTTCAACTTCTCAAGAGAAGGAAGAATCTCTTAAATCAATACATTATGTGTTATCATTCTTCCAAACTATTTTTCACCACCCCCCTCCATTATACTAGCCCAAAAATGTTATCCTTATATCCGTATCCAAAAACATTATCCCTATCCCTCCTTGATGTTATAAATCCAATTTGGGTGCCTATGTCCCATAATCCACCATCACATCTCCCCCTCCTACTAAGTCTAAGATATTATTTTTTTCTATTTCCATATCATTTCCCATTTATAATTATTACTATATAGTTTTTTATCGTGTATATATCAAATTTTCTTAATATTTTTTTGTAGGATTAAAATTCTAGATATAACCTATTGGTTGTAACATATTTATGAAAATTTATCAAAACTAAAATATCTAATTATATCTCCAATGTTTAAAATTTACATAAAGTTATAAGTTTTTCCCATGATTTGGATAGAGTGATAGGGATCTTCATATCTTTATTTCACACAATAAAATTAATTGAATCAGAAAATTGAAAATACATCATATTTGGCAACCCACTGAGCACATGTATATAGGTAAGATATGAGGACCAATGAGAGTACCTTCAACCATGATGAGTACATATATAATAGTTAGTTCTATCTATCCAATAACTTTATTTGAGTTTATTTATTTTTATATTGCATTCATCTTTACCATGAGCTCCTTATGTACTTTCTCTTGCACTAAAACTAAAAAAATTGACCTAGTTGCTCTATCACTTTCTTCTTTAATATTTCATAGCTTAGAGTCTAGACAACTTTCTAGGACCATGCTTTGGGGGGATGAAATAACATCAAAAACCCATTCCAAAATGCCAAGAAAGGGGTGTCCTATGTGGAGAGGACCCATTCGCCACTAAAGGTGAATGGGTCCTAGCACCATCTTCTAGGACCTCAAATTTTTGAAATTAAATGTCATGCAATATCATTATTGGGTGTTGGGATAGATCCTTAGGAAAGTGTAATTAATAAGGCTTGAATTTGAATCAAAGGGGCCAATTAAGCTCAATTAACCACAGTTAGTTAATGAAACCATAGATTAGTGTGAAAGTGTAATAAAACACTTTACTACACCCTAAATAAGGCTCAAATTAAGTACATTTTATTAAAAAGGGCCCTACATTGAATGTGAATGTGTACACCACATTACAACACTAAATCAAGGCATTATTAGGTTAATTTTATATCAATTATTCCCAATTTAAGCATGAAAAAGTATTACTTTTTTTGATGCTACATAATTGTACATAAAATCGCTTCATACAATTTGGTGTAAAACATAGACCTAAATAGTGAATATTTTATCCTGATTTGGTGTGCATATAAAACTAAGTGAGGAAGCATATCAAAGTAGAGATTCCTTTAATAAAAGATATATTTTTTACTATAGATAAACTAAACAATTGAATCATGCCTATGCTACATATGAATCTACATATATAATAGAAATAAAATTAATAAATTATATGTCTCGATGTTTTGTTTTACTAGGAAAGCATCCCCATGTACCAAGTAGAGGAATAATAAACTTATAATTAGAAGTGAAGTATACTTGACATAGATAATACAATAATATTGAAAAAATGATCATAACAAGTGGACCCAAGAATAAAATGCATACCTTTGATGTAATTAGCTATGTAATTGATCCATGCCTATAAATGGTTTTATTAATACCCAAATTTTCCCTCATTGAGAGCAATAATAGGAACATAATATATATATATATATATATATATATATATATATATATATATATATATATATATATATATATATATTCCCCCAAGTGGAAATATCAAGTGAAACCATGGAAAGAAATAAGATCATAATAGTTGAAAATAAACAAATGTCACACATGATGAAATTGATAAACATAAGAAAAAAATTATCTATGAATCATTAGTGAACTCAAGTGATAATGAACATCAATGTCAGTTGGGAAAAAAATTGTTCCAAAATAATTAGGGCTCTCTTTTAATTTTTTTTGTAAGTTGTACATGTGATAGTGATAATCACAATGATTTGAATGAGCTATTTAAACAAAGGTGGCATAAATAATTTCATTTTTCGTATTTTCACTCAAGTTTTTTATGCATTTAATTTGGAAATGATTTGTTATTAGTACCTTGTGTTAGATTCACAAATATATCAAAGCTACCCAAAACCTAGTGCGTGAAATCGAGATTGTGATCAATAAAAAATAGGAGATGAATAAATATTAAAAGAAGGGAAATGATTTTTTAGGTCTTTCCTATCAAATCCACATGGATTGAACATACGAGGAAGTGACCTATGTTATGAGAGATGGGTCTCTCAACCATCTTTATTTTCTTCTTAGATTAGGTTGATGAATGATAGAATATAAGTTTCTTGTCAAAGTGACAACATGACTTTAGGATAAATGTGATGATGGAAATGGCTTGGAAAGCCTTTGATTTATAGATATTAAGGGTGGATGATCATGGGCTAGGATTTTATTTGGAGATGAATGGTGGAGGATTCATGATAGGTTAGGGTTGAGAAGAGGATGACAAGTTTCATCCTTAGAATCATGCACTTGAGAGGGGAGGATTGAGGAAATATCAAGGGCTTTGATTTGTTTGACCAAATCCAATACTGGAGGATGGGTCATCTCACACATGTGTGTGAGGTCACATGGGGATAATGGATGGAGAAATTTAACTTCTCACACATGTGTGAGTCACATGGGCTAAAAGAATGATTAAAATTTTCTTGGGACAATGGAGTGCCAAGTGTTATGATAGAGCTAAGAGTTTTAACTTTCATGGTTAGAAGAGGCAAATGGAGTCAGGGTTATGAGAGAACCCATGATATTTTGTTGTTTTACAAAAACCTAGAATGGGTTTTGAAATCACTGACATATAAAATGCAAAAATATCTGTCATAGTTTGTGAGGAAATGTTCCCAGAATACAGGAAATGGGGAAAAAAAGTGAAGATTTATGCATTCATTTTTTTCTAGAAAAGTAAAATATAGAGCCTTAGACTTTGAGATAGCCCAAAAAATGAAACCCTCATTATATATTAAGACTCATAATAGCCATGAAGCTTTTGAAGCTAGAAAGGTCATGACCTGCAAGAGTGTCAAGAGAAATGTATAAAGGAAATACAGAGCTCAAAGTGAGCATTCTTCTACAAAAAATGAAGTCACAAATCTACAAATAGATGAAGCCATGACCATAATAGAAAAAGAGTTTCTTCCATTTTTTTTTACAAAAAATGCATGAAATATATAAAGTTCATGGCAGAAGCAAGAAAATATTCATCATATTTCAAAATTTTGAACTCAAGTTAAGTATTCTTGTACAAAAAATGGAATAGAAATGAAAAAGTATGTTCACCAAAGACTTACTTGAGTTTCTTGCATATTGATCTTGCACACAAATCTGTTGAAAATCCCTTTGTAGCACTCATAAACTTCCATGGAAGAACTAGAAAATCCATGATGAAAACCCCGTGTTGGCAGCAAGAGTGAGCTTCTAGAAAGCTCGATGGTAAAAAATTAAATTCCTTTGAAAATTTTGCATTGTTTATTTGTTAGGGTTTCTTACCCTAGGTCTATACTACCACACTTAGGCATTTTTTTCCTCTTTTAAAAAAATGCAACGAGACTAATGTATCCCCATGGTGAGTTCATTTCTAATGAAATTTTTATTTCCCTTTTGTATTCTTTCTAAGTGTTTGGAGACATCTCATTTTTCCTTATGCATTTTTTGCTTTGTTTCAAAGCACAAATGTGCTAATGTAATATTTTGTAGCAAACAAAAATGTAAAACATTTTGATTAAGCATGATATAATTATAAATCACTTAGTGAAAGTGTTATTTTTAATGAAAAATATAAAGACATGTGTTGATAGGACCAAGTGCTTTTATGAGTTTAGTTGAGTCTTATGCTTTTACAAACACACCAAAGGTATGGGCCAAAGTAGTTGGAGACATATTTGAATAATAATGACTTGGGTCATGCATATGGGGAAGTTGGAGGAGGTTGACCAACATGTGGGAAGTGTGGGTTATTTTTGATTGAGTTTTTGGAGAGAATGAGTGCATTTGGAGGCCGTTTCTCATGCTTTTAGTGTGGTTTGGGTCATGACTTGACTTTTTCTTCATTTTGGTGACCTTTTGGAGGGGGTTTTAGTGCTTTTATTTTGGCTTTCCTATGGCATATGACTAGAAGCTTCTAGAAGGATATGTGTGGGGCAATTTTTTCAAAAAAGCATAAGTAACTTTAGACAGAGGTTTTAAAGTTAGTTCTTTATTTCCAGTAGTATGGTAACTCTTTCTTAGAGTTTTCTTTTAGTAGGAGTAGTATTGTAACTCTTTGATAGACTTATATACCAGCGAGTACTTTGGATATAAATGATGTTGAGTATTTTTCCTTCTCATTTTGTGCTTTATTGTGTGCATATGGTTGATTGATCAAATTACTTGTGGAGTTTATCTCTTTCCTTGTAATTTTATCTCAAGTTAAGCACCCTTTTGCAGAAAAGCATGTTGTTGCAGGTTATAAGTTGTGTTTGTAATACAAAAAAGTTTAGTTGTGAAACCTCTTTCCTTATAAGAGTTTACTATTAAAGCCTACTTATAAAGTATTTATGCAGGAAACATATAGAAGTGAGTTGTGTAAGCCAAATTTAGTCATTGTTTAAATTGTGTATGTAAACTGAGTTTGCAAGTCTTAGCTTTTGGTGCATCACCTTAGGAGTTAGTTTCATTGTCATGTTTCCTTCTTATTCTTTGCTCAGCAAATCATTAGTTTAGCAATAGTTTAAGTGACACCATTTAGGAGCCACCTTATTTGGAGGTCCACTCCAAGATTAGGTGACCCACAAATTGCTAAGTTCTGCAACTTAGTAGGGGTGCAGATTTGAGAGCTATAAGTTTTGGCATGCCCGATGGGACTGTCAAATCAAGATAGTTTAAGAAATTACATGTTATTGCTGGTTTTCATATGTAGCTAGTGAATGTCATGTTGAAAGTCCAAGATACTAAGAGGGGGGTGAATTAATATCTTCTTAAATTTTATGATCAAATACAATCCAACTATTCCAATGCGTACAATAAAAATATAAATAAGAGCATTAATAGAGCATGTAAACACAACACATAAGCACACCAATTTTTTTATGTGGAAAACCCAAAATGGGAAAAACCATGGTGAGTGTTAGCTCACAATATAGTATAAACAGTTATAAGATATTACAAAAGTGGGTGGCTCATTTCCAGGACTCATTGCCCAAACAAAGGATCACTATCTATAGAATTACAATGATTGAATGGCTTTTAGCTAGAAATGAACTGAGATAGTACATCTAATGAGTGCAAATTCAATTCCAAATAAAGTTTAGTAAACAAACCTAACACACTTCATCATGCTCACACTACTTCACATTATCACATCACACCTTTACACTTCTTCAAAAGATGTCTGTTATATATACCCAATCTCTTCTCAAGAATCAATTAGGTTGGCCTAATTAGATACACTAATTATTCACAAAAATATCATCTGTCAGCTCCAAGAGTTCATAAAAAAATTTCACAATGCAATTAAAGAATTTTGCACACTACATCATGTCAGCTCAAACCAAAAATAACTCACTCAAATGATCTCTTCACAAAAATTAACCCATGAGGTCAACCTGAATAAACCTCAACAAAAAAATAGCTAACAAAGTAATACCTCTTTTCCATACTAACACCAAAGCACATAATATTCTAAACATGCATGCCTCTAGAGAAATCTGAACCAAAATATTGAAGGATGTAAGCAAAATACTAGATCAGATACCAAACCAAAATACTAGAGCAACTTCAAACTTGTTCTTGCAATTGTACCTCAAATATCATGATGAATTCAATGACAAGACAAAATGAGATGTTCTTCATTTTTCTAACAATCTCACCCTTTGTCACTGATGGAAACATGTGCTGAAAATAATATTTACAAAATTCCTTATTTACAACACTGCTACCCCTAACTTTCACTTCTCCTTATTTACATCAACAATTCATTGTACGTCCTCCCCCTTTGACATCAAGGACAAAGGGTGTTCCAAAAATGACTAAAAAAAATTAAAACAAAGAATGAAAAGAGATAATATATCAATTAGAGGATGACGAGACTTGAAGCTCCTTCAAAATATCTTCCCAGACTATTTTTCCTTTTTCCCAACCATCCATTGCTGCAATCAACATCTTGTTCATAGATTGCAGCTCTATTAGTGTTATTTCAGCATCATTTGTCATATTAGGAATCGGATTTATCTTCTCAAGCCTTTCATAGCATGCTAGAGCCTCTCCAACCAGAGTGTATTCCACTCTTTCAATATCATTTAATTGACTAAATTTTTTGACTATTTCTTCCTTTTATTTCTACTGGGCAAATAAATTTTCTCTGTGTAGTGATGGCCTTCCAAATTGACCTGTCTTTTTCTTTTGATACACTATAAGTGTTAGAAACACAACTGAGACTCAATTAATTCCATGACAATCTTGATATTCTAAGTGACATCCAACCACTTTAAGAAATAAGAGAGAACAACATATTCCTCTGACTCCCAAGCCTTCACCGCTTCTAGACTCTTTCAACACAAGAGTGTGCAAGAGCACATATGTCATGTAACACCAAAAATATTTTCTTTGCCAGGTTTTCTTCTATCCCTTTTCTTGTATTTTCATTAAGCCTAGAGGAACAGTCCTTGAAAGAGTCTAACAACAATCACATATTTTCAATAGGGGCGAGGGATGTAACAATGGATGCATGGGGCATAACTTCTTGCAAGGCGTCCAAAGCATCGTCTATTAGTTTTGTTCCCTTTTGATGTGTTTCAAGGATTTCCTTTCTTTTGGATGCTTGCATAGCATCACCCAACACAACTTTATGCACTAGAAACATATTTTCTACATCAACATATCCTTCAATCATAGGGAGTTTCAACAATTCTTGGGGAATAATCAGTTGGAATTTGATTGGCTTAGATGTAAAACCTTTCAGCACATCACCATAGGATGAATCACCAGGATGCTTTAGAGATTTTACCATCTATTTTTCTTCATTTTTCCAGAAGGATTCAACAACTATATTTTCTTCCTTTTCATTATCTTCCTCGACTACCTCTTCTTCTTCATCCTCTTTCTTTTCATCCTTTTCATCTTCATCCCTGTTATTTTCATTGTTATTTCCCTTACCTACATCTTTATCCTTTTCTTCCTCATCATTCTCTTTTCCTTCTTCTTTGTTTCCTTTTTCTTCATCATCAACTTACTCTTTTCTTCATTTTCCTTCTTTAGTATGCTTTGGAGGAGCATCATTATGCTTTTTAGGCTCAATCTCTCCTTCATTCTACTTTTCACCTTCCAGAGGAATATTTTCATCACTGATATCAACTTCAACACCAACATTTTCAGAAACACCTTCATTACTTGTATCAGGAGGAATATTTTCCTTAGCAACATCTTCATCAACTTTTAGCATGCCATATTGCTTTCTAGTTTCTCGGATCACCTTTAATGTTTCCTTTCTCACCTTCTTTGTCAGCCTTTTATTTCTTGTCATTAACATGTTTACTCTTTTCTTCATCCTAAACATATATGAACAAATATTTCTAAAGGATTACAAATCATCAGGGATTAGAGAAGACCTAATCTTTTCATATGCAACATTTCTAATTTTCTATTCAAATCCAACTACTTTCGCTCTTCTTTCCATTAGTGCTACCCACAAATCTTAGGTACATCTTTCCTTATGTCATCCCATTTAACATCTAAAATAATAACATTCTCAATGACAGCTAACAATAGAGATTTCTTATCTTCTTCTCTGACATTATCATTGTATTCTATTGTGAGTTGCAACATATTCTCAAAATGTAGCAAAGAATTAATAGTTGCCTCTAATTTATAGTGAGGACCAAAACTTACTAGATTGTCCTATTTTTCTTTCTAGTCCACAAAGGTTTCACTGGACACCTTAGAATTATTCATTTATGGATTGGTGTGCACATGAACACCAAATTCTTGTGTATCTTCATCATCAGAAGATGATATGCCATGCACTATTTTTGAACCAACAACTTTTGTAGAAGAACCTTCACTGGAGGATAAACCTCCTCTTCTTCTCCTTGTCAATTTTGCATCAGGATCTTCTTCTTTTCCCTGGTCATCAATAACACTAACATTCTTCTCTCTTGTTTCATTTTCTTTCTTTCCTCTTTGTAGGGGAAACCGAAGGGGTTTCTTCCCTCTTCCCAGATTTAGCAGTAGTTTCGGAGGAAATAGGACATTTACCCTTATCAACAGTACCGGTTTCACTCTTCGTTGCAAGGACTATAGAGGATTTTGCAGGTGTAGTTCTACTAGATCTCCTTAGAGATGATGATTTTTCCTTCAATTCTTCTCCTCTAGCCCTTCCAAGGGCAATTTCCTCATATGTGAATCCAACCTTTTTAAGTTTTTCTTGCACATTCTTCCTAATCTTAGGTTTCTACTCTTCCATATGAATCTCCATAGATTTCTCTACATATTTCCCAATTTGATTTGATTTAGGATCTAGACTAATTGAATTTGAATGCTTAATGTTTACAAATCTTTAAAATCCAAATTATTTAAGTGAAACACCAACACAATTAAATTAATGAAAATAACAAAGTGATTCAAAACAAGAGAGAAGAGAGAATTGCAAACAAAGTTGATAATGAAGTTCGCCAATATGGCTACATCTCCAAGTCCCTCTCCAAAGAGTGACCGATCCTTGATTATGCTCCAATTGATTAGAAGGCATCAATAGAATACAATTTTGAGTCTTCAAGAGTTTCAAAGTCTTCCTCTTGCAAGTGCAACAGAGTAACACTCCTTCAATGCACAAAGTCAGACACTCAAATTCTCCATACAAAATTCTCTCCACAATTCATAATTCTCTCATAAAAATCACCACTTGCTTATCCCAAGTCCTAAATTCCCCCCTTTTTATACATAATTTTCCCATATGGGGTTAAACCACCATATTTAATTAAATAACCCCCTTACAACAAATTTCCCTTATTTTTACAAATAAAACAATAATCTCAACCATTACCCCCTTAAAAAAACAAATTCTTCCATTTGGGTTCCATATTGTTTATTTATTTTTGTCTTTTCTTGTAGGAAATCCATTTGGAGGTTGATTAGTTTTAATATTAGTTTTAACAACTATAATAAAACCAAACTGTCTCTCGTATGTTCATGGCCCTCATAATTTTGAGCTATAAAAATCATAAGGGATTAAATTTGTTTTAAGTTTGGAGGTTAAAATTAATTTTAGTTTTAAAATATCTTTTATGATATTTCAAGCCCTTAAAAATCTCCCTTAAAATATTTTAAAATCCTCTAAAAATCTTTTAATATCCTTAAAAATCTCTAAGACCCCTTAAAAATCTCGTAGTATGGGATTTTAAAACTTAAAATATTTAATAATTTAAATTTAAGAGAATTTAGCTTTTAAATTATATTTTAATAGTTCACGTCCTCATTTTTTCCACATCATCATTCTTGCCACATCATCATGGTCAACCCTCAACTTTGACCGACCATAACTTTCACATACAGACTTAGATTTGGTCCGTTCAAAATGCTTCAGAAAGCTCTTGACAAGATCTTCAATGTGGTGATGAAATATGGAGCATGTGGAACACTTAAATTTTTGATGAGACTTATCCATCTGGATCACAATTCTAGGTTCATTAGTATCCTTAGTATTCTTCAACAACATTTGCACATAGCCTTCAACTTCTTCTGATATCTTATATCCAAGAGGTTGAATCTAGATAGTTTAAGGTTCTACAACCTCTATCATGCATGCATTAGTGGAGACATGGAATATGATGTCATTCATACACTTCTCCACAATTTTTCTCTAAATCGTATCCCTTTCACTCATATTTCTTTTGAAAACTACAAAGAATGTTGTTAGGGTATCCTCTTGAGCATTCAAATTACCAAGATTATGCTTGAAATAAAAAAATTGATGTTGTACTAGCCTGGATGGGCTCTAGAATACTTCTTCAATCTTCCCAAGGAGTGTTTTCATGAAATAAAATAGTAAACATACAATCAAAGAACCAAATTTAAATGCATACTTTCTTTCCTTTGATGAATTCACATTCTCAAACAACTGTAACTGGAACAACTCACACAAATCATAATCAACACCATTCATGACCATATCAAACCCAGTGAAGATAGCAGTAGCCAAAATAGAGTTCTCTCTATTTGTGAAATATATCTCTTGACCTATCATGAGAGATACACACTTTACTGCTAGATTAGTGATGGTTTTTGTTTCCAAAGCTCTTTTATCATATTTGGCTCCTGTAAGTTCTTCTACAACTTCATTCTTTACAGATTTCAACACAAGAATTGTACCTTTATCCCATAACCCTGTAATGGCCTTAATTTCCTCCTTCATTATAAGATACGACCGATCAATCCATAAAAAATTCTCATGGATTTTTCTCAGAATTGACTTCATGAATTTGTCATCATAGCTAAAATTAGGGAAATTGTTCTAGACATTCAACCTCTTATCAACCACATTCGAAAAATCAAGTTTTACCCTAAATTCATCACCAGTAAGCTAATCTTTCCATATTTCAATTAGCTTTGCATGATTGTATTCTTCAAATTTTACCCAAATCATCATTCTAGTATCCTCTATTGGCATTACACCATGTGGAATTGATGAAAATGTGCCGAGGGGATCATCTTTGAAATTTTTTGAAGAGTACTTTCCATAAGAGGGCCTCAGAATTTCTAACACTTTAACTACCATAAGATTAGCCATACTTCCAATTTCAAATTCGAATAGCTCAAAAGACACTAAACACAACTGCACAAAAGATTAAAATACCTTTTTCTTCATGAAGAATCCGAAACTAAGGTTTGCACAACTCGCACTCCAAATCTCCTTGAAAATGCTTCAAACACTCTTCAATGTATTTAGATACAAAAATGATCAAAATGCCCTAAACATTTCTTTATAAAACATTGATCTGCTCTAATCTGCATTAAATGCAACAAATTTAAAAAAGTTGCTAATTTTTTTTCTTAACATAGAAAACCTAATTCGAATTGGAAATCATCATGCCAATATATTTTCTTCTGGTTCCTTTTCCAAAACCTCTGATAATTAATTCTTCACATTTCATCCTCGTGTCAGCCTCTAACATGACATTTATCTAGGGGACTTTTAAGATTTTCTAATAATGCTCCCCATATGACCTTGCTAGGTCTAGTCTTTAGAGGAAATGTCTGTACCGGATAAGGGCACAAACACATCAACAATCTTCGGTTCTTCTTTCTTCTTCCAATTTTTTTCCATCTCTTGCTTTATTTCATTTTTATCAACCTTCTTCATAGGTTCATTCCCTCCTATCAAATTGATCTTCTCACTTTTCTTGCTTCTGCAGACCCTTGAAACATGTCCTGGTTTGTTGCACTTAAAGCATACAATATTTCTTTGATTAGATTGACTTCTCCCGACTCTTGTTCTACATTTATTAGCTTTATGTCCATACTTATACTTCATCCTACTTCATCCTTGGAAAAGATTCATCCCACTTCTACTTTCAATTGTCTTGTGACCAAATTTATTGCATGAAAAAAAAGTGCTATTAAAATAAGGGTACCTTTGTGCATTAGGTTGTCTCACCAAAGGTCTCCTAGCAAAGTTCTTTGAATTTCCTTTCTGCTTCCCTTCATTCTAAGTCTTCTGATTATTCACATCCTTAGAGCTTTCACTAGTATCATTTCCTAGACCACTTTTATCTTTACTCGAATTTTTTCCAACAATCAATTCATCAAGCCTATCCAAGATAGTTTTGAAGTTATTTTCATAGAGTTTCGCCTTCTCCAGATCCACTTTAAGATTCACAATTTCTTGTTCAAGCTTAGTGCAATATTTATAATTACTTTGTATTGAATTGTTCAAACATTCTTCTATTCTTTTCTTCTCTTCCACTTGCACTTTCAGACCTGTAATCTCTTCATTTTCCTTCTTCAATTGATCAATTACTTCCTTATGCCTATCTTTGAACTTTTTCAATTGATCCTTGAGTTTTCAGACACATTCATTCGCTTCATCAAGATTCTCTTTCTGATCTTTTTTTTTTCTCTTTCAACTTTATCAAGATCCTCAAGAGTAATTTGGAGCTCTCCTTTATCATCCATTTCATCCATCTTCAAGATCTCCCTCAAGCTGTTAGGCTTAACTGGAGGAACCAAAATCTAATACTAATTGTTGAAAGTCTAAGATACTGAGAGTGGGGGTGAATTAGTATGTTCTTAAATTTTATGACTAGATACAATCCAACTATTCCAATGCATACAATAACAAAGACAAATAAGAGCATTAACATAGCATGGAAACACAACACATAAGAACACCAAAAATTTTACATGTAAAACCCAAAATGGGAAAAACCATGGTGAGTGTTAGCTCACAATATAGTGTATACACCTAAAAATGGTATGGATAAATCTAATTAATTAAATACATTTATTTGATCAATTAATCTTTAAATTCATATACTATTAAATAAATAGAAATATTTATTTATATAGTTCATTAATCTATTCTAATCACATTCTTCTAATTATTCTATCTTAATTAAATAAACAACTTCAATAGTTTGATTTATTTAATTATTCAATTATCCCCTCTTAATTAAATAAACTATATCACATAGTTTTATTTAATTATCATATCTCCTTTATTAAATAAACAAATTTCATTTGTTTGCTTAATTTAATGATATTTCTCCAAAATTGAAACTTTCAATTAAAATCAATTTTGCTTTATCCTTCCAAACCAATTTTGGAACATTCACGAGAGAATTGGCTCTCTTATTCCTCCTTTTCTTCCTGGTCATTTGGAAAAATTCTTTATCCTTTCCATCTTCTCCACTAAATTCATTCTTCTCTATTGATTTATCTAGATTTAATCTCAATCTTGCTTGTTTCCATGTCACATTTGTGACGAGGGCACAGCCCGAGACATAGAAAATAACCCACAAACAAGAGAAATTTTATTATTCATAAAATGGAGCTTCTTACATGCAGAGGATCTCAAATCCCCAAGTTCTACAACATATGCAAGTTACAGACAGCTACAGAATAACCCTTTCACAATATGTGAGCTTGTCCCCAAAAAGTTACCCAAAAATTAGAAACCCGCCCATAAATAGAGCTCCTCATTAGTTTGGAGCCAAATCAACATTCAAATTTGAGTTTAGGCAGTTTGGCGCCAAAAATTTACAACATGAAGTTCAAATTTCAAAAGAGCATTTGCAATTGTATCTTCTAGAAAGTGCGCCAACTTCCCGGGGCCATAACTTTTGATCCGGGACTCCGATTCACGAACCGTTTGAACCATTGGAAAGGTCTCGAAGTCAAAAATGCACTCAAAATCTACTATACCAATTTTGGCAAGTTTCAGGGCCATTCCGGGAGCTCTAAGTGCCTCAAATCCAACTCGAAAGATTTTAATGTGCAAGTCTGGGAAACTAAAACTGCAATATCTTTCGACCCAAGAATAGAAAATAAAAACCGTAAATTGAGAAT
>VDFB02000002.1:225042568-225193051 GCA_007258455.2 Sequoia sempervirens
TTCTCAGATACTTAGTGAGATAGCTACCTGAATTTATTCAGTTGTTATATTGTTTCATAGCTGTAGCAATTATTCGTTATCTTCTGGAAGCAAAGAAAAGTAAATATTATTCTTCTGCAATCCCTGTTAGATGTTTATAGTTATAGTATCTTTTCAGCTGAAAATGAAATTAAAAGTTAGTAGATGAAGTGTATAGTGTAACGACATATGGATTGAGTTCTTTTTTTTAGCTGCAAATGAAGCCCTAGTTTTTTTATAAGAGAAGGATGCGAATTGGTTAATCGTGCCCTAGTAATTATTCTCTTTTTAGAGTGATTATCTTTATTTTGGAAAACCCTAGTTTGACAGTTATTTAGTTTTAATCTTTTGTGTGACGGTTGTTGGAAACAGTTAGATGTTACCTTTCAGCTGAACCTGAAAACTTAGAAGTTAGTTGGAAATTTAAATCGAATAGTTGAAACGATTTGGAAACCCTAGAATGAAAACAAGTTAGTTATTCTTCAGCTGAAATGGATAGATGGTTGAATTTTTAAAACCGTAGACCGGTTAGGTTGTTACAATATCAATGGAAAGCTAGTTCCAAGCACTTCATAGTGGTGTAGATTATTTTTTTAGATTTTTTCATCTATACAGACCTAAGGTCATTTTTCATCATGGAGGTAGATGTGAACATTCATCAATGCATGAACTATTTTCTTGTTTGTGTGCATTAGGTTTGCATTATTTGATCTCTACACTT
The DNA here is from genome assembly GCA_007258455.2 of Sequoia sempervirens. Taxonomy (NCBI): domain Eukaryota; kingdom Viridiplantae; phylum Streptophyta; class Pinopsida; order Cupressales; family Cupressaceae; genus Sequoia; species Sequoia sempervirens. The sequence continues at coordinate 225,043,308 of VDFB02000002.1, forward strand.
CAATTAAGTTTGAGATCATCTTTCAAAAGACTATTACTTCATAAATTCTAGAGATGTGTCAGTTTGCGAGTTTTCTAGTGTTCCTTGGCATCAAGTCTATTGTTGCTTTATCATGATTATGACTTGAGTCAATCAATGACTCTCATATGGTTTCAGTAGCAAACAAAAGTATCTTTCCTTTCTTGTCATATTTAGGATTCCAGTGTTACTCCATAGTGTACTTCTAGTGCTTCTTCTTGCAGTAGGTTATCTCTTATGGGGGGTTTGTATGATCTCTTTTTCCATCCTTTGTGTGGATGGAGATTGATTGGATTTGTGATGGATATCATTATTGCATTGTATCTCTCTTTTGGGAAGGAGTTTTGTCCCACTGGGTTTTTTGCTTTTCTCCGGTTGTGAGAGATTACATTTGTACATGGGTACCTAACATGGCCTAGTAGCCGAAACCCATCTTGTTTCTTTTCACTCACCTAATTTACACTTAAGGGGGGTGTTAGTGTAGGTTTTTTAATATTATTTTTCCTACACATATTATTTAAGCTTTCTTAGATTTATTTAGAGTGGTTAATATAAGGACACGTGGCAAAATACAATAGCTACATGTGTCACACTCTCCCACACATGGGTAGTTGAGTTACACATCCTCTTTTGGCTTGTTGTGCCACCTCTCATAACCACTATTTTGTATTTACCTAAGTATTTTATGGGGTAGTTGGGTTTCTCACCCTTTTTTGGATTTATGTGCCACCTCCTTTTTGTCTTCACCTAAGGAGATTATGCCACATGTTTTGTTATTTTCCAAGTAGGTGATAACCTCCCACCTTTTATGGGTAGTAGGAGTTAATGCACCTCTTGGATGTATTTTCACCACCTTGCCTGTATAAGCAAGGCTTCATATGTACTTTTCCATATTCAATTTGGCATTATTACATCTTAATGATAGCATAATATTTCTACCATTTCTCTCTTGGAAGTTATTTTGTCTTGCAAGTGATTCTGCGGTGTTTGAGGAGTTCACCATAAACTCCTACAATATTGTGAGAAAAGTAAAATAAAATTTTAAAAAATATATTTACATTTAATTTTTTAAAGATGATAATTTTTTTTTTGACAAAAGTGGTGAGCCACTATAATATATTAAAATATATAAATAAATATGAATAGACCTGGTTTAGAGGGAATACTGACAAGAAAGAACTAGGCATGGTTTTTAACATAGCCCAAAATGTTTCAAAATTTGTGTCAAAACATTACAATAGATTACAATGAGGCATGGTTTTTAACATACACATACCAATCCTCTACTGAGATAACTATAGAAAAAATTTAACTAACAATTTATTTTTAGCTACTCCTCCATTCATTCATCACAGGTTGAGTTATGATCCTGGACCATGACTTGCTCATTCTGCTCAAAATTTTGAGTGGGAAGTGTTTCTTTTGCAAAAAAGTCATATCTAGTGAATGGAGGGTCGCTTCATCTTTAGGTTGACCCATAGCTTCTGATTGGTCAGGTGTAATTAAACCCTGGTGCGGCGCTTTGGAACTCTTTGGATATGGGTAATCATGAAATTCTTGAAGCATATGGGCATCTGGCTCAATGAACATTTTCTCTTTTTTACCTGCAAAACGATTAAGAAATGAATGTTGCACATAGTCCCGAAGAAATAAAATGGCATAAAATTTCTCCTTACTTTTGAATTCCAAAGACACTCTAGATATTTTTTGATCTTTCTTTAGGGTAGATAACAGACCATAGCCTTTTTTAAATTGAAGGCCCAATTTGATAGCTTCAAAAATTTCCACATACCTAGATCTTTCCTTGACATATTCTCAAGGGAATAAACCTCCAAGATAACCCTCCCCATTGAACAAGTTTTAATTTTGAACAATAGAAAGAAAATCATTCTTATCAATAAATTAAGGGTTAACAAATTTTTCTACTATTAACTCTAATTCTCTCAATGATTGGAGTAAATCCATAGCATTTGATAAGAATATTGATAGCTCCCGAGAGGGGAAAATTAATTGTCTAGCCCTTAGTCTAGTTATCTCTGATCCTAGCACTAACCAAATTGCATCCTTCATTTGCAAATAGTCCATCTTAAAGATGAGGCTTAAATCCTCCTGAGAGAGGCTACATTCGAACGACCTTTCCCAATATTGAACAAGGCATTTAATTCTTAAGTTCCACAGATGGAGAGCCATGTTGCCATGGAGACTTGACAAAATTTTCAAGTGAAAAATGGCTACACTACCAAAAGTTGTATGACACCGATTAGTGAAAATGAATGATAAAATGCTCCTTTAAAGCCAAAAAACCCTTCGCACAATTTACAGAGAGTAATTAATAAGGCAAGATTCATTAAGATATATTGAATCGTGCAAGGACGATTAACATTGTTGCAAGGGGGGGCCCTAGCTCGGTTGGCTAAATCTTTCCTGTTGCAGGAGGTTGGTCATGAGGTCTAGTCTCCCCCACCCCCATGGTACCAGAGGGTGTGTCGCACCAGTGCCATCGGTCACATTAAAAATTTTACCAAGCGCACTGCAGCTTATAGGGGGTCATGCTACCCGATTCCTCTAGTTTAAAAAAAAAAAAAAAGATTGTTGCAAGGGATTAATGTGAGGTACTTACCACATGAAAATTACCATAAGATACTGTCATGAGAAACTCCAGCATTCGCTAGAGAGGTGGAAAATTTAATTTTGACCAAACTTTACAAATAAATGTAGGGCATGTCCCATCACCTCTAAATATATACTGCTCAAAGCACATTGGAGCACATGACAATATCTTTATAGTACCAATAGGGCCAGCAAACACGCCTCCAATTAACAGATGAAATCATTACCTTGCATTAGATTGTAAAGTTGAATCCCAAGGCATAATCATGACAAATAATGCCAACTTTAGTGGTGAACCAAAATGTTTGGCTTTCATTGCCAAAATCACAGAAACTTATATTTTCCAATTTAGATTTCATTCTCTATTAGATATGAGATGATCTCTTCTCAAGGTGGTGAATATGATGTTGAATCACTTCAGCTATATGAGGAAAATTATCAAGCAATGGGAGATCAGATGAGATACCTATTTCCTGTTTTGAACTACCCATGTCAACTAGAAGATCTGCAAGCTTATTTCCTTCTCTGAAAGTATGTGTTATCACATAATTTTTAAACTTATCAAGAAGGTCCCATACTCTTTGGAGGATATATTTATGATTCTAGTTGTGAATTTTCTTTTCTTTACTCACATTAATGATCAACAAGGAATCACCTTCAATATGGAGATTTTCAATACCCATCTCTAGGGCCAGTTCCAACCCTAGTAATAAAGCTTTAGCTTCAGCTAAATTATTCGAACCTTTATGGAGATACTTCAAACATAGAGCTAATATTTTTCCCTAAGGTTTATGCAAACAAATCCCTGCTCTTGACTCTCTTGGATTACCTTTCGACTCACCATCAAAATTCAACTTTACAAAATCCTTCTGGGGAGCATTCCATTTAACATAATTTTTGTTACACTTATTTAATTTTGATTGTAGTATGTTTCCTAGAAAAGAGAGTTTTATATGCTTCCACCTCTATAAAATGGCATTATCCCAACTCGTCAAAGAAAATATTATATCTTTAGAGTCTCTGTTTTTATCTCTTTGTATCTCTTTGTCTCCTTCCCTATTTCTCTATTTCTCTCTCTTTATTTTCTTTCTCTTTATCTATTTTCCTCTACGTGTGCAATGGGTATACTAAAGAGGTGTTAAAGGTGAATTATCATATCTTTAATTAAATGGCATGCTTCCCCGAGCATAAATCCCTAAGGACGTGCTATCCTTGGATTGTTGGCATGAACTCACTAATCAAAAGTTGTCTTTTCTCTCCCACTCTGTAAATTTAATTAATATTTTAAGTTTAAAAATCATTTTATTATATAAATTATAACAAAATCTAAAATAAAATTATATAATAATTAAATTTTTAATAAGATAAACATAGTAATTTTAAAAATTAATAACAAATAACAAACTTATTAAGATTAAAATCAATACAATTATCCTAAAGCAAAATAAATAAATAAATGATTAAATAAAAGTAAACTATATTAAATTTTTTAAAAAAATTATAACTTTTAAATTAAAATTTACAAGTAACTTTAAACAATTAAAATAAAGTGAATATTCAAAAGATAAAAAGCCAATTTGTAATTTATTGATTTATTATTATTATTATTATTATTTAGAAAATATAAATGTTTATTAAAAATTTACTATTATTTATCTAAAAATATAAGATTAAAAAGTTTAAAACAATTTGTATCTTATCTTTTCTTAATTTAAATTCTTTCTTTAATTATATATTATATTTTTAATATTTTAGTAAATTTTACAGTTAAATTATTTCAATGATTTTTCTATAATTTTCAACACTTTAGATGTAATTAAAATCCATTTTTCTTGTGAATATGCAATTTTATCTTTATTTTTAATTTAGATAGCTGCCTATTCATAATTAAAAAAAAAAATCAAAATAATATTTTAATTTATCAAATTTCTAAATCTAATTAATTTGTTTTATTTATATACATTTATTTAATTTAAATTAATCAGTCTACAAGTAATAAATACCCTTACAATATTCTACACAGTTATTTAATAAAAAATATTATAATTCAGTTAGTATTATTTAAACCCTAAACCCTTCAGATTCCTATAGTCAAAGTTTGACTTATTTAGAGGCAGTTAAATTTCATTTAATTTATAGAAAGATACCAATTTGCTTCCAAATTTGACTTAGTGCTCCGTAAATTTAGATAACATGAGGAATATGCTTTATTTTAACTAAAAAATTGGGATTGCTTATGATTTGCACACATTTTAAAGTCCGTGTTTAGTTGCTTTCCAGATTGACGAGATATCCTATAAAGCTAAGTATTTCCTTATTTGATACGATACGTTACGATACGATATAAAGTAATTTGCAATATGCTTCATCTTTTTTGTTATCTGTTAAAAAGTCACACTTAGGGTTGAATAAGTCTCCCAACTTTGGTTGAACAAAAGTGTAAATTATTTTTAATTTTGTTTATATTAGTGTTTTATTTGGCATATTAATTTTTAGGGATTGGTTCAGATTTTTCTTTGAAATTTATTTAGATATGGAAATCTTCGCAATGCAAATTCTGCACTTATCAAACTTCCATCGCATTCTAAATACAACACAACATCTAAGAACGAAATCCTATCCAGCAAAACATCTAAACAGAATGCTATACACAAGGGTGTACAGCAGAATCACTGTTCCATAAAGCAATCAATAGGTAATAAGGGGTAGATGAAAGTCATCGACTATCCTATATGATGTTCACTATCAAACTCCACTATACAACAAGAGTTGTGCTACAGCTACAGTCCCTGCCAGATGGGATCTGAATGAAAGCTAAAATGTATTGTTTGATGAATGTGGAGAATTTCATTGTTGCTGATATTGATGACATTCTGGTTAACAGACCCCTTAGGAAGTTTTATTAATGGAGCTATGGCCAACCATGGATCAATTGAGTGAAAATTTGAAATCATTCCCATGGGATACTGGGCTAGAAAGACCTAATGCCTCAAAGATGCTCTTTTCGTTGCATCAAACTCAGACTCGCTACCATGCAACTGTCTGTTGAAAAATAAAGGTGTGGGATTTGTTTCTAAGTGTGGTGGGTATCACTTTGGAACCTGGATCAAAGTTAAAATAAATTGGAATGGTTATTGCAGAGATTTTTATGCTTTAGAACATGCCGTCAAATATTGCTAGCATTTGTTTCTTGGAAAGAAATGTCTTGCATTTTGATCAAGGAACTCTGCAATTCAAGGAATTCTGCAATTCCTTAACTCTAAGCGTGAAATTAGGAGCAATGCCACATGAAGTTGGTGTGCTACTTGCACCCTAAGTTGTCTTATTGAAATTTTCTTTCAAATGTGGTAATTGTGATATTTATGAAAAGCTGTGAACACAAAATGTCTCATAATTTGAGATAGGTTTGAAAAATATGTAGGTATGATCTATTTTAATTTCATATCTCCAAACAAAACTGGTTATGAAACCAAACATTGAAGATAAAAATTGAAGATAAAAACAATGTTAACCCATCCAAGATTTATAGATTGATCATTTACATTGAATATCATATGGTATCATTTTACCCAGTAAATTCATTGAGCATTAAATAATGCCATCATACATCACATCAAATCATGAGGGAAAAATTTAGGATTATGTTTTGCAAAATGAAATTTGAGACAAATACTAAAATAGGAAATGCATTTTGTATTCTTGTAGCTTACTTCTTACAGCATGAAACTCTAGGCTACCTAAGAGAACCTTGGGGCCTGCGGAAATAAAGGGACTTGCCATGCTCACTGCTGTCACATTCAATGTCATGTTGTGGCCATCTCAAAATTTAAGGCATAATGAAGAGGCTAAAACTACAGTAAGGGAGAAATACATGAATTTTTGGCTACATTGCTTGTAGCATATTGCAAAATTAAGTGAACATGTACAACACCCTCCAATTGTCCAAATAACTCTCTTTACTTGAAATGAATATAGTTGGAGCTTCTCTAATTCTTTTAGATTCTGATGCACACAACTCCTAACTCAAAAGTTGATGTGCAAAATGTGGCAGTCTTGGTTCTTGTACTCATTAACAAAGGTCTGTCAACATTTTCCCAAAAATTTGTTGTGTAGGTGATATATTTCATGTTATTTTCCTCTTAACTTTTTTACAAGAAGAGATGTACACACTTGATGCTACAAACAACCTTTTCAAATATTCTTTCCTTTTGATCACTCTTTTCACAGTGATGCAAAAGTAGAGAAACATGTGTTGGTATCCTTCAACAACTTCTTGGATGCACCTACTACAAAGAAGGAAGGGATAGAAGAAATCATGGTTAGTCATGTGGGAAGAAGTACAAAAAATAAGTAGTATGAAGAATATATAGTTAAATGAATGGAAGAGCTTATTGATGATTCATCATGATTGTCTAAGGCATAGGTTGACTATCTTGGTTTTCTTCTAGTACTAGAGATGTGACAAGGTCATTTGTCAAATTACCTTGGGTGGTTGATGCAAGAGCATCCAATGGTGTAGGGGCAATCTTGCATCACCCAAAAATATAAATCTTTATTTTGTTTGGTTGTTTTGAGTCCCATGATGGAACTTAAGGGGTGTAAGACAATCATAAGTCTAAAAAGGTGAAAAATAGTCACTTACTATTTTTTCTAATTCAACCTAAATAGGCATGTATGGATCTAAGATTTTACTCCAGGAAGTGTAATTGAAAATGTACTTGATGGCAGAAGAATCATCTCAATATTCTATACTAGTGGGAGATATTAAAGTTTTTGTCCTAGAAAATTTCACCTATACAACTTCAAACTCAAATTCAAAACCCTTAGAAGTCTCAAAAAGCTCAAAAAGTGGACACAATGACCTTTAGATCATTTTGGCATTTTAGATCATTTCGAGAGCTTTCCAATGATATATTATAATAGAAAATTGGAGACACAAGTCAAAATTTATGGCTCTAGGAATTTGTGCCACAATAAAAGTGAATTTCAATAAAATATCTTCTTGGGTGGGAACAAGAATGGTTGGACTTTTGGTGTTGAAACAAAAGGGGGAGCTACATTTTCCAAAAAATATGAAGGCGATTATTGGTTTCAAATAAATGGTTGAATGGAGGTTACAAGATGCACCTCCATTAGTGCAAATTGTGGCTTTGAATAATAGATTTTTCTTATAGAGTTGATTTTATTTGTAGTGATTCAAGCGTTGTGTGGTTGTAGCATTGTAAATTTTGAATATATAATTTTATTTTTTGCAATTAATCAAAAGTGGATTTTTTTTTCTTGCATTTTCTGTGTTGATATATGTTGTGTTTTGTGTGGGTTTCGGGTGGAGTATCCCCTTATTTATGTATATATGTAAAATTTTATATATACTTTTGTGTGGATAAAATATTGATGTCATTTTCTAGTTATATTTGGGCTCATTTTGATGGAATGAATTGAGATAGTTATATGTGTTTGTTTTGGTAAAATTTGCATACTTGTACCAATTTATAATTAGTTTTGGATCCATTTTATGGATTTAATTAACATAGTTATACAATGACATGTGGTATATTCTTATGCTATGTTTGACTCATTTCTTAATCCTTATTCTTTCCTATTTTACATTCAATGCACTTATCCCATATATTTGACTTTATCATATCCCTCATTATATATTCCTATATGTTTTCCATTGTTGGCGATGTATTCTATCTACCATTGGACCTTATTTATACATTTCATTTCCACCTTAATATCTACAATTTCTTATTTGGTGCAATCAAATTTGTGAGTCTTATTAAAATAGAAAAATCCATAGCCAAACCACATTTTAAATTGATAATTTCATTTGTTAATCAGCTTCAATATTAAAATTGCACAAAAGAAATAATGGTGGAAAAATTCAATTTATTCCATCAATTGAAATATCTTAGGTATACAATTCTTTGTAATAGAATGATTATTATTATTTTTAGTCTTCAAAATTGCAATTTCCAATTGTGAGTTTTCTTCCCTTTTGTGGGCTTCTTTTCTCCTCCATTTTTAATCTTCTCCTCAGCCACTCAAACTAAGCTACACTATATACCCTCTCTTCATATCTATTTTCTTTTTATTAATTTGACTTGTCTATCCCTTACACCATCTGCTAATTGAAATGGAGGAAAAGGCGGATACTCTAGGATTTGACTCTAGGGTTTAGAAACCTTTCCTCATTTCATTTAGATGTGGTTTGTGGTATTGAGGGTTTGATGAATATGGGCAAGTTATAAGACTAACTTGCAATTTGAAAGGTGAGTCAACTTTCCCTTGACCAAATTTGGAATGAAATTGGAAATTAAATGTAATAAAATGATTAGGCTAATGATGCAATTGACTATTTTGATACAAAAATAGTAGATCTGATATATCATAGAGAAATTCAAACTTTAGAAACACATTGAGCAAAGTACTATGCACCCACCATATGAATTTGGAGTTTTTGTTTTAGGACCTAGTCGCCTTGGGTGACTATTTCCTAGTAGAGGGATTTCATGTATGATTTCACAATCCTCTGATGCCATATCAAAGCCTTATGTTTCCACTTGTCCCACTATTAGATCATTATCATATATTATTATAATTGTGTTTCCATGTGTTGTCAAAGTGTAGAGTTTGACTACAACAATGAACAATTGACCATCAATGTTCTCCCAATCTTCTTCAGATCTGAAACCTACACATTCAAAGAGAGGAGAAAGGTTGTGCCATTTAGTGGATTTCCTTAGTCAATCCTCATGTTAGTGTCTCCACTTCCACAATGGTAATGTCAATGATAAGGGTAAAGCTAAATGATAGAAGGATGATGAATCAACAATAGACTATAATGGACTATAACTCACCACCCAAAAATGGCTTTCTTGAAGGACTAAAGTCATACAAGATCTCATCAAGGATTAATTGTTGTTTGCTTGATTTTCTTGAAGACCTAGAAGGGTTAGATCTCACAAACAATATGATGCAAGCAAGCTTTCCTACAACTCTCTACACTTCCAAAATCACTTAGGAAATTGATGGACAAAATAATAGCACAAAAAATTAGCAAAAATTTCAATTCATATTGGCTCAATGACACCTACAACTTCTATGTAATACATTCAAGTCGAAAGGAATTACAAAGGAAACCCTAAGGACTAAAAATACAAATAAAATCAAAAGTAAATGCCTTGTTATAGGCAATAATAGCAACTATATGTATGCATTCATTCTCCCTCTAATTCCTTGTAATGTTATTCTTGCACTTGCACACACAAATCTGAAAATTCCTTCCCCAAGAATGTTATGCCCCAAAATTGCAACTCCAAAAATCAAGAACCAAAATCAAAGCAATCTCCAAAAATAATTAACCAAACACCCTGCCAGTACCACTCAACAACTCCACTACCTCCAAAGCCACACCCACTTCTCAAAAATCAAATAATGGCATCAAATTTCCATCCTCTAACTCCCCAATGCATGTTGGTTTCATTTCCTGCTAAGTGGGCCACCACTAGCTGACACCTTCATTCCTCCACTTTTCAATTTGAATTGCTAATTTAAATTTCTAGTCAAACTCTACTTGTGCCTTTAGCATCATGTTCAATAATTTGAAATTGATATTCTTCCCAACTTCCAATAATCCCTTGCCCAACTTTTTGACAATTTTAAATTAAAAATTACATAATCAAGCACTTTCCCCAAGGTGAATTTTAAGCCAAAATATGTCCAAATTATTTAATTTAATTTTTCAAAATTATAACATTAAAAATACTCCAAATTTTTCATTAAAATAATTATCTATACCTCTATTTTTGTAACTCTATCTTTGTTTTTATCTCTTTGTATCTCTTTGTCTCCCTCCCTATTTCTCTATTTCTCTCTCTTTATTTTCTTTCTCTTTATCTATTTTCCTACTACGTGTGCAATGGGTATACTAAAGAGGTTTTAAAGGTGAATTATCATATCTTTAATCAAATGGCATGCTTCCCCGAGCATAAATCCCTAAGGACGTGCTATCCTTGGATTGTTGGCATGAACTCACTAATCAAAAGTTGCCTTTTCTCTCCCACTCTATAAATTTAATTAATATTTTAAGTTTAAAAATCATTATAAAATTATTTTTATAACAAAATCTAAAATAAAATTATATAATAATTAATTTTTTAATAAGATAAATATAGTAATTTTTAAAAATTAATAACAAATAACAAACTTATTAAGATGAAAATCAATACAATTATCCTAAAACAAAATAAATAAATAAATGATTAAATAAAAGTAAACTATATTAAAAAAACTTAAAAAATTATAACTTTTAAATTAAAATTTACAAGTAACTTAAAAAAGTTAAAAAAAAGTTAATATTCAAAAGATAAAAAGCCAATTTGTAATTTATTGATTTATTATTATTATTATTATTATTTAGAAAATATAAATGTTTATTAAAAATTTACTATTATTTATCTAAAAATATAAGATTAAAAAGTTTAAAACAATTTGTATCTTATCTTTTCTTAATTTAAATTCTTTCTTTAATTATATATTATATTTTTAATATTTTAGTAAATTTTACAGTTAAATTATTTCAATGATTTTTCTATAATTTTCAACATTTTAGATGTAATTAAAATCTATTTTTCTTGTGAATATGCAATTTTATCTTTATTTTTAATTTAGATAACTGCCTATTCATAATTTAAAAAAAAAAATCAGAACAATATTTTAATTTATCAAATTTCTAAATCTAATTAATTTGTTTTATTTATATACATTTATTTAATTTAAATTAATCAGTCTACAAGTAATAAATACCCTTACAATATTCTACATAACTATTTAATAAAAAATATTATAATTCAGTTAGTATTATTTAAACCCTAAACCCTTCAGATTCCTATAGTCAAAGTTTGACTTATTTAGAGGAAGTTAAATTTCATTTAATTTATAGAAAGATACCAATTTGCTTCCAAATTTGACTTAGTGCTCCCTAAATTTAGATAACATAAGGAATTTCCTTTATTTTAACTAAAAAATTGGGATTGTTTATGATTTGCACACATTTTAAAGCCCGTGTTTAGTTGCTTTCCAGATTGACGAGATATTCTATAAAGCTAAGTATTTCCTTATTTGATACGATACGAGACGATATAAAGTAATTTGCAATATGCTTCATCTTTTTTGTTCAGTGTTAAAAAGTCGCACTAAGGGTTGAATAAGTCTCCTAACTTTGTTTGAACAAAAGTGTAAATTATTTTTAATTTTGTTTATATTAGTGTTTTATTTGGCATATTAATTTTTAGGGATTGGTTCAAATTTTTCTTTGAAATTTATTTAGATATGGAAATCTTCCCAATGCAATGTGGAAAAATCAAATTCCAAACATATCAAACTTCCATCGCATTCTAAATACAACACAACATCAAAGAACAAAATCCTATCCAGTAAAACATCTAAACAGAATGCTATACACAAGGGTATACAGCAGAATCACTGTTTTATAAAGCAATCAATAGGTAATAAGGGGTAGATGAAAGTCATCGAATATCCTATATGATGTTAACTATCATACTCCACTATAGAACAAGAGTTTTGCTACAACTACAGTCCCTGCCAGATGGGATCTGAATGAAAGCTAAAATGTATTGTTTGATGAATGTGGAGCATTTCATTGTTGCTGATATTGATAACATTCTGGTTAACAGACCCCTTAGGAAGTTTTATTAATGGAAATATGGCCAACCCTGGATCAATTGAGTGAAAATTTGAAATCATTCCCATGGTATACTGGGCTAGAAAGACCTAATGCCTCAAAGAGGCTGTTTTCGTTGCATCAAACTCAGACTCACTACCATGCAACTGTCTGTTGAAAAATAAAGGTGTGGGATTTGTTTCTAAGTGTGGTGGGTATCACTTTGGAACCTGGATCAAAGTTTAAATAAATTGGAATGGTTATTGCAGAGATTTTTTATGCTTTAGAACATACCGTCAAATATTGCTAGCATTTGTTTATTGGAAAGAAATGTCTTGCATTTTGATCAAGGAACTCTGCAATTCAAGGAATTCTGTAATTCCTTAAATCTAAGCGTGAATTTAGGAGCAATGCCACATGAAGTTGGTGTGCTACTTACACCCTAAGTTGTCTTATTGAAATTTGCTTCAAATGTGGTAATTGAAATATTTATGAAAAGCTATGAACACAAAATGTCTCATAATTTGAGATAGGTTTGAAAAATATACAGGTATGATCTATTTTAATTTCATATCTCCAAACAAAATTGGTTATGGAACCAAACATTGAAGATTAAAAACAATGTTAACCCATCCAAGATTTATAGATTGATCATTTACATTGAATATCATATGGTATCATTTCACCTAGTAAATTCATTGAGCATTAAATAATGCCATCATACATCACATCAAATCATGAGGGAAAAATTTAGGATTATATTTTGCAAAATGAAATTTGAGACAAATACTAAAATGGGAAATGCATTTTGTATTCTTGTAGCTTACTTCTTACAGCATAAAACTCTAGGCTACCCAAGAGCACCTTGGGGCCTGCGGCAATAAAGGGACTTGTCATGCTCACTACTGTCACATTCAATGTCATGTTGTGGTCATCTCAAAATTTAAGGCATAATGAAGAGGCTAAAACTACAGTAAGGGAGAAATACATGAATTTTTGGCTACATTGCTTGTAGCATATTGCAAAATTCTGTGAACATGTACAACACCCTCCAATTGTCCAAATAACTCTCTTTACTTGAAATGAATATAGTTGGAACTTCTCTAATTTCTTTTAGATTCTGATACACACAACTCCTAACTCAAAAGTTGATGTGCAAAATGTGGCAGTCTTGGTTCTTGTACTTATTAACAAAGGTCTGTCAACATTTTCCCAAAAATTTGTTGTGTAGCTGATATATTCCATGTTATTTTCCTCTTCACTTTTTTACAAGAAGAGATGTACACACTTGATGCCACAAACAACCTTTTCAAATATTCTTTCCTTTTGATTACTCTTTTCACAGTGATGCAAAAGTAGAGAAACATGTGTTGGTATCCTTCAACAACTTCTTGGATGCACGTGTGTCATGGTTGCTCAAAGTAAGGGGTCAATTAATATGAAGTTTGTGATTATTTTACTCAAAATTGCCTTGTTAAGCTAATGGCAGGACAAAGAGTCCAATAAACTGTTTCGAACATCTTTATGGTCTTTTACCAATACCTGCTCACTTCAACGCATTTTTGCAACTTGCATTACATTATCTAAGTTAAATTGAAGCATATCTTCCTCCAAGATTTGATAGTATTTTGTAATCTTGTTACTGGTCTTTGTGTTAATCATATTTGATAATAATATGATACAAACACAAGAAACTGCCACAGTAATCAGTGTCTTCCGAGTTCCGAGGCATTTTAGACCAGCAAATGTTTTCAGCTGTCTCCTTGTGTCCTTGATGGTATGATTTGTCTATTATCATTTCCCTTGATTGGGCTTGGATCAAGAGGGTTCAAACCATAGTAGTAAAACTCTTTCCTCAACCAAAAAGGTGAAGACTTTTTCAGTTGATCGAGAAAAACTTGGGAAAAAATGAGCATATGTAGAAAAAAAATTTAAAAGTGGAGGAAAACTGTTTTTTTTTTCCGATTTCATGCCAAATAAAAACTAGAGATGCCAAATAAAAACTAGAGATGAAATGAAACAAAATGAGTGTAAACCATGAATCATGGATTTTGTAAATTGAGGTTGTTGTCTCACCGATTACACTACATAATATATTACTACATAATTTTTCTTTGAAGCTCAGCTTAGAAATCAATACAGTTGTCTTCTTGTTGATTATAATGCATAATGCATTACTACATAATTATTCTTTGAAGTTTGAGCCTAGAAATAGATTGCAAGTTACAAAATATAAAATGCATAGTCAACCAACAAAGTGACAAAATAGGGAAGGAGCATATGAGGCTAGCTGCTATGATCCAGGGGCTGCAGATTGTGATGTTGAAGATCCAAGATTCAAGTTCTCACTTTGATTGATCTCTCATTGATCAGGTACCACCTTTGAGATGACTAAGTCCTGATCATTTGTGATGCAATCTAATCTGGATCGACCTTGTCAAGGTCTAACATCAGATTACCCATTGTAACTTAATTTTTTTTTTAAAGATGGAAGAAGTTTCTGGTGGAATCTACGATGCAACTCATTTTGTGGAAGGTATTTTGGTCAATTGCAATGATGGCGAAGCACAACGACAAGAATTTGGCCTAATCAAAGTCTCCAAAGTGAGAGTGGAAGGAGGCATGTTTGAGTCACCTATCTACATTCAAAGATGGATTTCCATTGAACCTGTGCCCAAGATAGATTGCTCCAAAAGCAAACAGACCTCTATCGAAGATTGAGTGAAGTTTGCAATTAGCTAATAGTGATTTTATTAAACTTGTGTTTCAAACTGCTTGTTGTGCATAATAAATCAAACTGGAGAAAGGATAATGGGAACATAAAGAGACTAGTCAATCTGGAGGAGCCAAGTTGTACATATAATGGTTCTTTTAGTCAAGGTATCGAACAATATAATGGGAACAGGGGAAAGTGTAATACCAATAGAAAGATGGAAATTTTCAAATTAGAGACCTCCATCGAGTCATCTTTCTCATTTGCAATCAAAATGTGTCTAAAATTGGATATTTGAAAAAAAAAGGAATTTGATTTAAGAAACAGGGGTATCACGTATATCTGTTGGTTGGAAAAGTTTAGACATCTTATCTTCTGAGTTCATATAGGAAGGAAGATACAGATTTGAATCCTTGACCTTCCTTGGTAGTGATGCCAATACCTTTTAAAGGAAAATTATCTGCAACTAAAATGACCTAAAGATCAAGTTAAGAATTGATCTTACTCTGTGTGCAAGCGGAACTTGGAGCATATCTAGCTCTGAAATGATGAACTACACTGCGTTGTCCTCATTTTGTGGCGATGATTTGAGATAAACTGCTACTAGGTCAGCTGAATCCACACCTGGGGGATCTACGACTGACGGATTTAAAATAGGCACTTGATATGCTACCGGTTAATTGTAGAGAATTTATTCCAAAATGAAATTTTCCAATCATAATAAAAAAATAATTTTGAAATCGCCTGAGCTGACATGACCATGAGTAATTACACAAGTAGAGCGGGAGCGTGTACTACATTTCATCATTCACCTCCTCTAAATCTTCCAATGGGAAGTAGTTTCTATGTTTATCTTGTCAAGACCCTTGGGTAGATTGGCTATGGTACAATGTCTATTGCTATGCGTCTATAGAAGCAAATAAATTGGGACTTTGAATAAATTAGCTTGTCTGGCATGGAATTTGGAACCATGTTGATTGTTTGGATGAAAACTTGGTAATTAGTTACGATTTTCGATCAGAACTTCGTAACAAGTCACTGCAAAATATATTGATTCTGGTGGCAAGCTTTTCAGAGCAATGCATGCAACTACCAAATTGAATGATGATGATCTAATTATGGAAGCTTGTGTACCATAGGCACATTCAGATGTGTCATAAAACAAATAAATCATTAACAATGAGTTACCAAATATTTCTCAAATATGCTACATACAAATGTTGTTTAAGAGAATTTGTATTATGATGATATTCGTGGAGAACTTAGCTTCTTCATGGACCATGCTATTGATGAGCTAGGTATTATAATGCGCACTATAATGAATATAGAGATCATTAAATTTCCAATTTCTCTATTTGGATCTGCTGCATGGCCATATCCCTTGAGCCAATGAAGTTCTAAAATCTTCTATAACATTGATGTGGAAGAAACCTAGAATTATAAAAATGGTGCCACCTCTGTTTGGAGTTGATAATATTGTAGAGGTCGCAGTGGATGCTGGGGTAGGCTTAGGGAACCTTTCTGCACTTAGGGTTTACATAGCTTAGGATGCCTTCCTGCACTTGGAGAAAAACGCTCAACAGTAGAACAACTAAAGAGACATGCAAATAGTAGAGAACCTAAGCACTGACTCGGTGACTCTACAACTGCCCTAGTATGCATGAATGCAAAATGTAGAAGAAAGAAACGACATTCAACATTTGCCAACAACAAAACCCAAACAACGACCTCATTATTAGTCTATGTTTATATCGCACCAGGCTATACAACACATCACCAACACTTTGCATTCAGGATGCAAGCATCTATCGAAAGTGTGGAACCATAGGCAAGACGTGTGAGCTGTCTTCCGAATGCGTTGGCAAACCACACCAAACATTAGAGATGGCACAAATTTTTTAGCATAATTTCCGACGCAAACTAATACACATTTGATTTTCCTTTAAATTTGTAAATGAAAAAACCTAAAAACAAATATCATTCACCAATCACAAAAACCAGAAAATGAGCAGTAATTAAATTTTAAAAATTGAAGTGCCCTAGACCATTGGGAAATAGTTTTATTTCTCTGCTGGCACAGTTTTTGTTGAACAAATTAATAGCATTAAACCAACTGAAAACATTAGTCTCGGCCTATATAGGCAGGAACTAATAATTACATTGAAAATAGTAAGCAATGTATTTGCTATGAAACTAACAAAACATATTCATATGCATCAACACTAACAACAGTATATAAACTGATTACTATACACAAAAGGGGTAATAGCTTTTGAAAACAAATTCCTGTCAAAAGGGCTATGGACGTAGCCTTTGTTGATCTAACCAATGCTATAATGGTGGTCTATCAAGATGATCTAACGACCTACTCCAAAAAGGCTGAAGATCATTGTGCACATCTAGAAAAAAAAATCATCAAAGCGTTGGAATATGGCATATCTCTAAATCCAAAGAAGTGCCACTTTGTTGTTATAGAAGGTAATCTATGCTAGGACATATAGTCTCAAAATATGGAGTGAGGATCGACCCTGAACAAGTGGAAGTTATTGACAAGATTCCCATTTCAAAGACGGTAAAAGCAATCCAATCCTTTTTTGGACAAATCAATTTTGTCTGGAGATTTATTTTAAACTTTGCAGAGATTGTCAAGCCAATTTTAAAAATGTTAATGAAGGGAGAAAGAATTGACTGGACAAAAGAATCCATTGAAGCGTTTATGTTGATCAAGCGAGCTATCAAGGAAGCACCTATATTAGAGTCTCTAGAATTTGACAAACCCTTTCACATATTCTCATTTGCATCATTTCGTACAGTGGCTGTTGTAATGTTACAAAAAATTGAAGTATGACATTACTGAGAAGCAAGCCTGCGCCTTGGTGATGCAAGGCAGGGTGGTTTTAGGCTCCTAGAAACTAATTCCAATTGGTTTTCCAAGCTCCAAACTCCTCTAAAGGTATCTTCCTTTGTAAACCCACCTTTCCTCTAGTAGGTCAAGAAACTCACTTTTGGAGCAGGATCTCCTTCTAATTATCACTTCACCTTTGTTGTCTACAATTTCAGGGACCCATTTTGTTTTTTTACAACATATCAAACCCTCTCCTAGGGTTTTTTTGGAACAAGAATCCAAATTAGGACTACTATGCTTTTTCTAGACCTAATTAGCCTTCTTTTCCAAAGGTCACTTGTTTTCTACCACACAAACTGAAAACTCTTGATTGACATGTCCAACCAGTCACAAAACTACTGAAACCACCATTAGACTTGAAAGCACAACTCAATTTACTACTATTCACCATGAAAACTGGTAAATTCAAGCTTGTCACTTAAACTTGACAAGCTAGGGCTCGAGGTTAAACCTCTTTAAACACTCTACCCTACCTTGAAACCTCAAAATATCTAAAAGCACTACCCTAAGGCCTATTCCACCAAAATTTAGCTTTATCCTACGGTGGAATGGCCTAAAAAGCTATTTTTCTTCAAAACCCTCTAAAACCCTAACTATACAAGCAACTTTCAGAAAATTGGAGATTTCTAACACCTAGCTTGATGAAATACTCTCCAAAATGATTCAAAAGAAAGGTGCTTCAATGTACTAACAGATTTCAGAATTTTTGCATCAATTCAATGCTATGCGGAATCATACAAATTCAAGGAACACTAAAAATTGCAGACCATCGAAATGCACACAAAAATAGAGTGAAATTGTATTCTTGCTTCAATAAATCCACATACTAACCTACCTCCAATGTTCCTGAGGCCATTTCAACTAATTCCAAGTCCAACTCAACAATTACAAATGAATTCCAAAGGTCTTATCTATTGACCTTCCAATTGCCACAAAAATGCATGAGTGCAACTTGGAAAAATTGTCACCAGTTTTTGCAATTATTGACACCACTAATTCAAACTACTAAAAAGACATTATTACATCACACTATGGTTGTTTGGACCTTACTGAAAACATGGAAAATAAACTTGGGTCCCCTAGACCCCTAAAACATAGAAAAATGCAAAGGTGCCTTGCACCATACAATTGAGGAGAAGAAATTTCATCCTCCTAGTGAAATCAAATCTTGAATAGAGACTCCATGTTGTTTGATGTCTTCTTCAGACATCCAAGTTGCATCTTTTTTAGGTGATCCACGCCATTTGACAAAGTGTTCTTTGTACACCTTCCTCCTTGTCTTTTCCACCTCCCTTGTGTCCAATATATCTTCAAGTTGCATAGGTTGAGTAGGTGGGAGCTCTTTGATCCACTCTATTTCATCATTCTCACATTCACCTGCTTCTTCTCCTGCAAAATCAGATCCCTTGAAGGGATATAAGTCAGCGACATTAAAAATTGGTGAGATGGAAACTCCTTTTGGGAGTTCAATCTCATATGCATTGTTCCCATACTTGTGGACCACCTTGCATGGTCCTAATTTCTTCATCATGAGCTTGGTATACTTTCCTTTAGGTTACCTCTCCTTTCTCAAGTGTGCCCATACTAGATCACCTACTTTAAATTGTACATTCCTTCTCTTCAAGTCTGCAAAATCCTCTCCTTAAGCACTCCTTTTATCCATTCCACTCATCTCTTAATTCATAAATACCCCTTGGATGCATCCCATAGACAACCTCAAAGTACTCTGATTGACTGAGTCAAGGTGATCCCACAATAATGGTTTACAAATTTTGGCCAAACTGGACATTGAAATGATTTTTTTAACTAAATCTTTGCATTCAGGCACCTATAGCAGCTAAACCATGAGGAATTTGAAGATGATGCAAACTAGAGTCTCATCACATTTTGTCTATAGATTCTAAAAATATTTTTTTCAAAATTTTTGAAATTAGATTGCACTTCTTTTTCCATCTCCCACGAAAATTGGTTTTTTTAGAAAACAACATTTTTAAAAGTGACACACACCATATAAAGCATAAATTTTTTTCCATGATGGATAAAATTCTAATTCTTTCAAATTTAGATTTGTAACTCTGATATCTAGTGCTTCCACTTGGTTAGATAGTTTTTCATTGGATACTTTTTCTTTAATCAAGTTTTGAAGTCAAACCAATTACAATTCAAACATAGTGTGACTGTATAATGCGTAACTTCTTTTGTATATATCGAAATTCATTTTTTTTGTTGAATCAAGGACTTCAATATCTGGTGCACTCATATTTTTCAAAAAAAAATTGATAATTAATATTTTTCCACATGTGAAGAACAAAGACCTTCATTTTCGATGAAAAAACTATGTTT
The DNA here is from genome assembly GCA_007258455.2 of Sequoia sempervirens. NCBI lineage: Eukaryota > Viridiplantae > Streptophyta > Pinopsida > Cupressales > Cupressaceae > Sequoia > Sequoia sempervirens. The sequence continues at coordinate 225,063,585 of VDFB02000002.1, forward strand.
AATAAAACTAAAAAAATAAATACATAATAAAAACAAAACATATTAAAATTATATTCGTTGGATAGCTCATTCCAAGGAATACTTGATTCCAGTTGGGTTTGTGAAGACTCCATTTTCATCCTCAACCCGATCTTCGAAGCATAAAAAAATAGGTTTTTTTTTGTGTTTTAGGGGGAGAATGAGGAACTAGGGGGGTTCGAGCGAACCCCTAAGGGTTCATTCAAACTAGGGTTCATTCAAACCATGGATCATTCGAACCCCCTTCAATATGCATTTTCTTTTTTTTTTTGGGCAAGAAATGTGGTCCTAGTAATTAATGGGTTCGCTTGAACCCTAGTTCAATTGAACCCCTTTTGGGTTCGGTTGAACTTGTAGGTTCATTTGAACCCATAAAACCAATTTTTTTTCCATGGGATCATTTTTTCTTAGTTTTTCTTAATCAAATTTTAAACCACTATTGTGGCTTCACTCATCATTATATGCATATTCAGTCTATGGCAAGATCAAATCCCATGATTGAATGTGTTCTTTTGTCAAACATCTCAGTAGATTTCCCAAAGACCTATTAACAACCTCATTTTTCCCATCGGTCTGAGGATGGTACGCAGAACTGAAGGTTAAGTTAGTTGCCAACTTTCTCCAAAAAATTACCAATTAATTTTGTATCTCTGTCAATACTATGGATAATGGTAGTCCATGAATTCTCACTATCTCCTTAAAGAATAGACTTGCAATGTGAGAGACATCATTAGTTGTCTTGCATGCAATGAAGTGTGTCATTTTACTAAACCCATTCACCACAACATATACACTGTCATATCCTCTTGAAGTTCTTGGCAGACCCAAGACAAAATCCATACTTATTGCTTCCCATGGTCTACTTGGTATAGGAAAAGGTTGATAAAGGCCAATATTGGAGCTTGTCCCTTTAGCTCTTTGACATATGACACAACCTTCTACATACTTCTTCACATCCAAGTGCATCTTGGGCCAGTAATAAAATCTCTTGATTTGGTCCAAAAAAAATTCATAACCAAAATGTCCTCCCAGGCTTCCATTATGCTTCTCCCTAACCGAATTCTCCCTCATGGAGCACCTAGGTATACATAATTGAGCTCCCTTAAAGAGTAGCCCATCTTGCAACACAAAATCCCCATACTCTTTATGAAATGGCCCTAGGGACTATTCACAAATAGAAAATGTATCATGGAAGTCTTCATCAAATTTTACATACCTTTTAGTGGGTCTACACCCACACTTTGGAGTTGCACCTCTTGCACTAGCATTGCCCTCCTACTCAAAGCATCTGCCACTTTTTTGGCTTGTCCCTTCTTGTGTTTTATAGTGAACGTGTAAGCTTTCTGGTACTCAACCCATTTCATGTTTCTATGGCTTAATTTCTCTTGACTGTTCATAAAACTTAGAGCATGGTTTTCTGTGAACACTACAAACTCTTTAGGTAGCAGATAGTGCCTCCATTTTTTGAGTGCTTGCACCATAGCATAAAACTCTAAGTCATATGATGAATATTTTCTCTTAACCTCATTCAATTTTTCACTGAAAAATGCAATAGGTTTCACCTCCTGACTTAACATTGCCCCTTATGGCTAGGTTACTAGCAGTGATCACATTCTATTGTAAAAACCTTATCAAAATCAGGGAGTGTAAGTATGGGTTGTTGTGCTACATTTGTTTCGAGATATTCAAAGCTTTGATCAGCCTCCTTTGTCCATATAAATCTGCTTCTCTTCTCCCCTTTGATGGTGTCTATCATAGGTGCAACAATGTGGCTAAAATTTCTTATAAACTTTCAGTAGAAGCTTGCTAGGCTATGAAAGCTTTTGACTTCTCCAATTGTTTATGGTGTAAGCCAACTGAGAATGACCTCAAATTTCTTTGGATCCATCTTCAAGTTTCCTCCAAGGATCACAAAGCCTAAATACACAAGTTTTTGGTTCATCCACTCACACTTCTTGAGATTAATCATTAGCTTTTCTTCATGCATCTTTCCCAAAACTTTGTCCAAGTGGTCCAAGTGGTCTTCTCTTGTCTCGCTAAATTCCAATATGTCATCTAAATACACCACTACAAACTTTTTGATGAAATCCTTTAGAACCTCATTCATGAGTCTCATGAATGTGCTAGGAGAATTAGATAGCCCAAAGGGCATCACCAACCACTCATAGGAGCCCTCATTAGCCTTGAAATCCATTTTCCATACATTATCCTCTCTGATTCTTTTCTGGTGATAGCCACTTTTCAAATCTAGTAATTTTCCCTACCAAACTATCCATGAGGTCTTCCATCCTAGGTATAGGAAATATATACCTAATGGTTATCTTGTTGATAGCTATTGAGTCAGTGCAAAGTCTCCATTCACCATCTTTTTTAGGTTCCAAGATAGTTGGCACAACACATGAACTAAGGCTCCTTTTCACCAAACCTTTATCTAATAGTTCTTGCACCCACTTTTTCATCTCCTCATTTTGTTGAGGTGTCATTTTATATGCTACTTTATTGGGAAGACTTGCACCAGGGATTAAATTAATATGGTGGCTTACATCATGGATTGGAGGCAAAAAACTTGGTAACTCTTTCACCACAATGTTCTCATATATGTCAAGCAGGGCTTGCACTTCACTTGGGACTTCTTCTTTATCATCTATTGTTGCATCATAAATTGGCTTCCCTACAATGGAAAATCCAACCTTTTCTTCTTCCAAGCCCTTTAAGAATCTTTCTCTTTTACAATCATTACACTAGGGCCTTCATGTGTTGCTTTCTCATATTCTCATAGAGGTTCTAAGTTGATCTGCACACCATCTTTTTCAATTATATATTCATTCTTAAATCCATCATGTCATGCCTTCTAGTCATATGGCCAAGGCCTACCCAAGAGTAGATGGTGAACATCCATGGGCACAATATCACATAATATCTTATCTTTATAGGGTCCTATTGAGAATTCTACCCAAGCTTGTTCATCTACAAGAACTTGTTGCCCCTTATTAAGCCATGAAATTTTGTATGGACTAGGATGGGGTATCTTTTTCAACTTGATTTTATCTACCATTTCCAAAGCTACAATATTATCAGTGGAACCAAATTCAATTATGACCTTACATACCTTCCCTTTTGAAGAGGGATTTTCTTTGTGGTGGTTCCCTTGTAGTTGGCACTTTGATCAAAGTCCTCCTAATCATCAAAGATTCTTCCAATTCTGGTTTAGCTCTAAGTTTTGATGGTCCTTCACTTTCCTCTTCTTCTTCCTCATGAATCGACTGTGTTCTTCTTTCTCCACCTTGAGATCTTGTACCCTGTTTATGTAAGCACTTCCAAGCTAGGTGTCCATACTGATTGCAGTTATAGCACATTCCTGAGAAGGCGTTAGATCCTCTCCCTGATCCACTAAATGTGCCTCTGCCTCCTAGTCTTCTACCTCTAAAAGCTCCTCTAAATTCTCCACTAGCTTCTTGAGTGGTGCATTCTTCTCTTGGTCCTCTTTGAGAACCTCTTCCACCAAGACTAAATCTTCCCCTTAGACTCTTTCCTCTACCCCTAGTTTTTTTTTCCATTTTCCTCTTGATCTTTTCCTTAGCCTTTGTAGCCATTTGGAAACACTCCTCTACTGACCTAGGAGTGATTATACTGATTTCATCCTGAATTGCAGCCCTTAATCCATTCAAATATTTGGCCACTTTCTCTTTTTCATTCTCCATATGCCCTCATCTTATGGTCACTTTATGAAATTCGTCTGTGTAAGCAACCACATCCATATCCTTTTGTTTCAAACTTTGCAGCCTTCTATAAATCTGTATTTCATAATCAGCAGGTAAGAATTGACTCTTTACCTTTTGCACCATTTGGTACCATGAGTTCATCTTGGGCTTTTTCTTCTTTATTCTCTCTTCTTAGAGGTAATTCCACCAAGTTAATGTTGGCCCCTTCAATTTTTTCTTAGAAAACTTAACTTTCTTGTCTTTAGGTACTTCTTTGTACTCAAAATAATTGTCTAGAGCATCAATCCACTCAATGACCTCTTCTCCATCCATTTTCCCCCCATACATTGGAATCTCTATCTTCACATCATGACCCTCACCTTTTTCAGCCTTAAGCATCTGCAAGAACTTCCTTTCATTAGGTCCCAAATCCTCTAGGGATTCTTCTTGAGGGTTCACCCTTTCACCCTCATCTTCATGGTCACTTACCTCAATAGTGCCCTTATGTCTCTTGTATTTCCTTTCTAGTGCTTCAATTTTGGCCGCCATGGCTTCTTGGACCTCTCTCGGGGATCTAATCTCCCTAGCAACCACTGTGCTACCCATCTTTGGATGCATTTTATATGATTCTTTACACCTTTATTCTTGAAAACTCTAAATTCCTTCACCAATGGATCTTGAGCCTAAGCTTTGATACCACCTGATGCAAGGTAGGGTGGTTTTAGGCTCCTAGCAACTAATTCCAATTGGTTTTCCAAGCTCTAACCTCTTCTAAAGGTATCTTCCTTTGTAAACCCGCCTTTCCTCTAATAGGTCAAGAAACTCACTTTTGGATTTAGGGACCCATTTTGTTGTTTTACAACATATCAAACCCTGTCCTAGGGTTGTTTTGGAACAACTCATCCAAATCAGGACTGCTACGTTGTTTCTAGGCTTAATTAGGCCTCTTTTCCAAAGGAGGTCACTTGTTTTCTACCACACAAACTAAAAAATCTTGATGGACATGTCCAACCAGTCACAAAACTACTAAAACCACCAATAGATTTGAAATCACAACTTATTTTGGTTCACCATGAAAACCAGTAAATTCAAGCTTGTCACTTAAACTTGATAAGCTAGGGCTCGAGCTTAAACCCCTTTAAACACTCCACCCTGCCTTGAAACCTCAAAAATCCCTAAACTCACTACCCTAAGACCCATTCCGCCAAAATTTAGCTCTATCCTATGGTGGAATGGCCTAAAAAGCCATTTTTTCTTCAAAACCTGCTAAAACCCTAACTGTACAAGCAACTTTCAAAAAATTGGAGATTTCTAATACCTAGCTTGATGAAATACTCTCCAAAATTATTCAAAAGAAAGGTCATTCTATGTACTAACAAATTTCAGAACTTTTGCATCAATTCAATACTGTACAAAATTCTATAGATTCAAGGAACACTGAAAATTGTAGAACACCGAAATGCACACAATTTAAATAGAGTGAAATTGTATTCTCACTTCAAGAAATCCACATACCAACCTACCTCTAGTGTTCTTGAGGCAATTTCAACTAATTCCAAGTCCAACTCAATAGTTACAAACGAATTCCAAAGGTCTTGACTATTGACCTTCCAATTGCCACAAAAATACACGAGTGCAACTTGGAAAAATTGGCACAAGTTGTTGCAATTATTGAAACCACTAATTTAAACTATTAAAAAAATATTATTACATCACACTATGGTCATTTGGACCTTATTGAAAACATGGAAAATAAATTTGAGTCCCCTAGACCCATAAAACATAAAAAAATGCAAAGGTGCCCTGCACCACCTGGTGAAAGCTATCAAGGCATTCAAGCCTTACTTGGTAGGGGTATAATTAGTTGCATATGTCCCAAGTGCTACAATCAAGGATGTTTTCTCCCAAACAAAAGTCACTAGAAGAAGATGTAGGTGGATAAATCGAATTCAAGAGTTTAACAGTCAAATTACTAAACTAGTAAGGGAAAAAGGGTTAGCAAAATTAATGGTTGAATCTAATCTAGAAGCAACACAAGTTTTTAGTGTGGAGGAAGAAGAGAAATGGGTGTCAATTACTAAGCATAAACCTTGGTACACCAACATAACATACTATCTTAAGCATATGAAGTGTCCTGAAGGCCTAAATGACAACCAGAGAAGAACCTTAAAACTCCATGCAACAAAATATGTCTTTATAAATGGAGACCTATATTGGAAGAAAAAAGATGGTGTCTTATTATCAAGGAGCCTTACCATTGAGACCAATACAAAGTGACACAACATGTAATATCTTAAATAAATTATTTTTTATATTTATATATTTTATTATAAAAGAATTTTATTATGGTCAGGTTAGCTTTAGGGTTAGGGTTATGTTTATTAATTTTATTTAGGGTTAGGATTAGGATTAGGGTTAGTTTTACTAAAAAAATTAGGTTTAGGGTTAGAATTAGGGTTAGGTTTATTAAATTTTTTTAGGTTTAGGGTTAAGATTAAGGTTATGATTAGGATTAGGATTAGGGTTAGGGTTAGGAGTAGGAGTAGGATTAGGATTAGGGTTAGGGTTAGAGTTTAATTAGGGTTAGGGTTAGGGTTAGGATTAGGGTTAGAATTAGAGTTTGTTTAAGGTTAATGTTTAATGATCAGGAGGATCTTCATCAAAAATTAAATTTTCTCAGTTTTCTCCAGAATCAGCATTATCAGGAAGTGGCTAAAATTCTAACTCCAACGCAACTTGAACGGAGTCAAATGGACCTACAGAGTCCAAGATATGCTCAGTCAAACCTTGGTCAACCCTAGAGCCAGGTCAAAGAAAAAAAGGGCCAAAAATTGACATTTTCAAAAGTGGTCAAGAATGGCGTCAATGTGAAGTGTTGATCACAAGCTTTCTAATGACTTTTTTTTCACGGAAAACGAAGTCTGTTTGCATGAGATATGAGAAGTCAAAGTTGGGTTGACTTTGTTGACATCAGCATGGTACAATCAATGCACAGTTAGTGTTCTCAGCCAATCACTAGTTGACACGTGAGATATGAGCAGTCAAAGTTGGGTTGACTTTGCTGACATCAGCATGGTACAATCAGTGCATAGTCAGTGTTCTCAACCAATCACCAGTTGACATGTGTCATCAACAAGCAAAAGAAAGAAAGGCCATGTGCCACATCACTGGATGCCACATGGTGGGACATATCATCACATAGTCATCATCCATGTCCACAGTCTAGTCAGAGGTCACACCATTATCTCGTCAGTGTCCAAGTGGTTGAACATGTCATCACATTGTAATATATGAGGAGCAGTATATTTTGTTATGTAAGGAATCATGAATCCCTATAAAAGGGAGTCGGTGGTATGAACCACTGACCTCCCAAATCCTAAAACAACTCCCTACCACTGCACCATTGAATGGTGCTTAGCATATTTCAAGTGTCGGTTTGATTTAAAGACTTCTATCAGCCCGAATCTCCCTAATTAATAGATATTACCCCTATAATTAAGGGTTCAACCCTTTAAAATATCAAATCCTGATGGGGTTATAAAATATTTAAAATATTGTTGTTAACTCTGAAAATAGGGGAATAAGATTTTCAAGGAGATATTTAGCTTTGTAAAGGGGATAATAATGTTACTGGAGATTTATTTATTAAGGGGATTTTCCAAAATATTTACTATGTAAGGGGATTGAGTTGGAATTCCCAAATCAATTGGTTTTTCACCAATTTGGGAATATTTGTGGTATAAAAAGGGGTAGAAGGGAGGTTGAAAGGCTAATGGTGTTTTTGGCTAAGGGATTTGAAGTGAATTTTTGGTGAACTAAGTTGTACTTGGGAGAATTGTGAGAAATATTTCTAAGTGATAGTGAATTTCGTCCTTATGCATTTGAAGCTTAGTGAAGCTTGTTGCTTGTGAGAAGGATTTTCTTATGTAATTCATTATCGTCCGAGGAGACGGGAATCTTGTAACAGGTGGAAGACCTTGTCACCATTTTCTAGAGATTAATCTGGTCGGTTGCTCTTTGGAGAGGACCCAAAGACGTAGTCATTTTCAATGGTGAACTCCTTATCAACTCTGTTTGCAATTCTCTCTTCTCTCTCTTATTTTGATTTCATCACTTTAATATTTCCACTTAATTAACCATGTTAATGTGTTAATTTTGTTTATGTAATTTGGATTTAAGGATTTGTAAACATTAAGCATTCAAATGCAATTAGTTTAGATCCTAAATCAGATCATTTAATAAGGGTTAGGATTAAGATTAGGGTTAGGTTTAATAAAAAAATTTAGGGTTAAGGTTTAATTAGTATAGGATTACGATTAGGGTTAGGGTTAGGGTTTAATTAGGGTTAAGCTTAAGATACTAATCCCCAACTTTTTTATAAAGAAAGAAAATAATTAGAAACAAATTTTATAATCTTATATTGCTAAATTTAAATTAGAACCTTTGAAAGTAAACTTAAAGGATATCTCTTGGCGTATTTTTAGTTCCTGCCAGGGAACTATAGCAGACCCTGATTAAATGTTTTGTTTGCAGCCAATCAAAATTCATAATTTTCTTTTTCATACATTATATTTTAATTTTGTTAAAGTTAAATGCACAATTTTTAACTTTTTAAATTTTAAAAATTACTTTTCTTCAATTTTATTTGCTAAAAAATTTGGATCGATAAGGGTGGATTTTCAGGAATGCTAACTATAAACTTTTTTATCGCAGTTTTTTTAGGACATTTTTTCCCACAAAACTATAATTAAAAAAAATATTTAACTAATTATTCAAAATTTTATTGGCTACGAAAACCACAACAATCTACAATAAAATAAAACAATGGAAATGAATATAACATTTTAATTTTAAAACCCAAATGTTTGGTATGCTGCAATGATTAAACATTATAATTTAATATTTTAACCTTAATTAGGGCAAGGTCGAATGCTTGTACACAAAAATATAAGATTAAATCTTGGATGTGAAAATAATTCTCATAAAACTATAAGATTGTGAAAACAATTATCACTATAAATATTTGTTAGTGGTATTTTTAAGTTAATAAAGAGCAGAAAAATAAGCTTTATTGCATAAATTTCGGTTAGTTATATGTTTTTCAAGCACCTTGGTTAGTTAAACGTTTTCTTGGGCCTCATGCATTTCAATATCAATATCAATACCAATACCAACTCAATTTATATATGATTTTAGGGAGAAAAACTGGAGGATTCTCCTCCTTCCACTGCTGATTCAAGATAAGAGACATCACATATCAAGCATAAGTATTTTCTTAGTTCTTGATAATTCATAGGACCATCTAAACTCTGAAGATTTCAAGTTTTATGTGAATTCTTTTCTTTTTGGAATGTAAATGGGGTAGAAGTTTCTTCATCTTATTTTATGAGGAGGAGGAAGAATTGCTCTGTGAGTAGTTTCTATTTCATTCCTAATAATTGTCTTGTAATTTATATCTTAAAAGTTTATAAAATGTATTATAATATTCTTTTGATTTTGCAGATTCTACTAGCTGTATTTTCCCTTCAATTGATGAAAAAATTCAAATCTTTAAATGCATTTTGGAGCACCACTTCCACAATATAATGATAATACCAATGTTAGAATGTGAGAATCAACAAGTTAAAGCCAGCTACATGTTTATTGTTGGGAATTTTTTTCCTTTTTCTTTTAAGATAATGGGGTCTCATTGAATATGTTATAAAATTTGAGTCAATCTTCATGGGACACTAAAAACAATGAAGGGAAATATTACTTATACAGATTAGGGCAAGAAGCAGACAATTTAAACATAACTATCTAGGCATGCAAGGGCTTGATTGATGACCTCTTTGTTGGCAACTTCCTTGGAAAAGATGGTAATTCTCTTCATTACACATTTGAATGTGTATATATATTTTAATTTTTTAATTTTTTTTTTAAATTCAATTTGGTATTACTGTAAATTCTCTTTTGGAAGTTGAGCTTACAAAAGTTGGACAATCTAAGAAACAAGTTTTAGAAAAATTTGTGTATGGTTCTTTTTTGAATGTAATTGTAGAGCATATAAAATAGGTATTGAGTGCATGGATAATAAGGTTTAGAAGTATTCTTTGCATTGAATTTAATGAGAAATTGATCTTTATCTCTTCTCTTAATTGATCTTTTGTAAAATATTTGTACATAATTTTTTACTTATTAATTTTAAACAATATACTCATTTTTTAAATCTACAATTTTTCTTTCTTCAAGAAATTACACTAAAAAAATAGGGTAATTATTACTATTTTAAACTTCTTGTTATTTAATTAATTGGTTAATCCTCCTTATATGGTAATCTTAGAATTTTTTCAAAAATATTATTTTATTTAATCAACAACTTCTCCCTATAAATATTATAATTATTGCTATCTTTATTTTTCTCTACATTTGTACTAATGCCATTTGGCTGAAGTATTAGTAGATATATATCACTTTAAGGGAAGAAAATTAATAAAGATAATGATATTTCCATAGTACATATGAGCATTTGAAAGATCACTATTTTATAATTTTTAAAAATAAATTGTAGGGGTTTTTTAATTAAAGTTGTTGCTATAATCGGGTTGGGCTTAAATGTCACACACTAAGCTTTGATGCTTAGTGTGAGCCCCTCCTATTTGCAACACCATTTTTCTTTTCTCGTTATGTTAACTACCAAATGCACGACCATCTACCATGCATCATTCCATTAACCATTATATGATGGATCCATAGCATTTGTCAGTGTGTTGGTGTTTGTCAAACCTGGAGGACTATCAAGAACTTTACCTCGTCCCCCAAGAATATAAGTTAATATTTTTAACTTATATTGTTTTACTTGTTCTTTATATAATTTTATATTATATTACATATTATATAATGTTTTTTTGTTATATGTGTTAAATTGAAACTTAAATTATCTAAATAAATATTTATTTTTACTAAGTATATTACTTGTAATTAAAATTGTGTAAGTGGTTTTTACTAAGTGTATTTATAAATAAATTATATGGTTTGTATTTTTTATGTAAAGTAAATATTTATATTTTATAAAAATTATGACTTATTTTAATAAAATAATTTTTTAAAAATATTTTTGAGCAATTTGATTAGTTCACGTATTTTATTTTTTATTATTATCTTTATTAAATTGATAATTCATCTATAACCATCAAGTATTTAATCTTATTAATTATTAATTTGCATCTCATATTTTACAATATTTTTTTATAATATGGTTGAACACAACACCTAGATAAATAAATAAAATTTAAATTGTGTTATTTAACTCTTAAGTGCATAAGAATCTTAGATTGAGATTTTATATTTTTATGGTTAATTACTAAAAAATTAGAAGAAATATTTGTTAGTCTTAGATTATGTTATTTACCTCTAAGTTTGAATAAGTTGGTAGTTAATTTATTTGACTTTTATTCTTACTTTATGTAAATTGAAAGAAAATTACATAAAATTCTTATGTAAAAAGTTTCAAAAAATATCATTAATCGTGAATAGAGTGTTTGATCATAAAATGTCAAAAAATTAGATATTCATCAAAAAGATAAATGGACAAGTGGATCTATAGCCACCAAGTATTTAATCCTATTAGATATTAAATTTCTAAGAATGCACTAAAAGTTGATACCTTATAATATATTTTTATAATAATACGAAGACTAAATGACATAATATACAGGGAAAAAAATTCAAGCCTTCAAACCCACACTAATATAAAGTGATTTAACTAATGTACTTAAAATTATTTAATAAGATTATTAATATTTATTTCAAAGTGTCTCAAAAAAAAAATATATATATATTTATATTCATAAACATGTGGTTATAAATCTAAATTTTAACCAAAAGACAAAGTATTAACAATATAATTGTTAACTATCTCATCCTTTGTATTCCTATAGAAAAGATAGAGTACTATGGTAAAAGAAAGATATGAGGGAAAATTTTGGATTGAAATTTTAATTTTTTATGGTTAATTGCAACTTATGGGATTTTTTAATTTTATATTATCTCAAAGGCAAGTAGTGGTATTGTTATTTTATTTTATTTGTACAAATGATTTAATCTTATTTAATTTAAATATCTAATGTGGCTAAACACACCTCCTAGATGCACCACACTAAATATTTATTTAATCTACAATATTATAATATATTTTTTTATATAAGGTGTACAATACCTAATCTCAACACTTGAAACCTCACCTAGAATCCTTGTGAAATCCACTGTGTGCTAAGTTTTCTAGATTTGTATGTTATTGAGATTTCCCATACATTCATGCCTTCTTTGGCATCCCCAATCCACAAATCCTGAAAACTATTGGAAGGTCTATGTGATTATTTTAAGAGAATTTTAATTGTTACTTACTTGGTTACATCTTTCCATCCACCTCAAAGATTTGAAACCCCACCAAATCCTTCATCAAAATTAATCTAAGTATTTTGGAGTGTCAGAGTTCTTCATCCCTTATGAATAATTTGCAAATAATATTATGAGTAATTAAATACATCAAATTTAAAAGGTTGATGATAGCTTAATCCTCAATAAAAGAAGATGAAAATAAGTTTTTTCATAATATTATGATAATATTATATTTTTATATTATATTATATAATGTTTATATATTTTATTATGATTTATATTATATAATTATATTATTATCTTATAATATATCATATCATATATTATAATATTATAAATAATATAATTTAATATATTATATATAAGTATTATATATTTAAACTGTTATATTATAATATTTATATCTAATATAACAATATAATATTTAAAATACTATATTATAATATTTATATGTAATATAACAACATAGTATTCATAATATATAATATAATATTTTTAATGCATTAAAAAAAATCATCAACTAATCAAATTATTCAAAATTATTTTTAAAATTTTATTTTATTGAAATAAAGCATATAAATTTTATAAAATATTTTAATTACAAATTTTTTTTATTAAATTAAATAATTTTAATTTTAATTTTTTAACACATATAACTATTGTGCACACATTATATAATATGCAATATAAGATCAAACTATATAATATATTATATTATACAATTAAAACAAATAAAGTGCTCTATATTCCTTCAAGTCTCACAAACATGGGTATTTTATAGCGGATTGCCCATACTAAGTCAACGCTTCGTGTGTGACATTTAAGCCCAACCCTATAATCCTGTTCCTTAATCACATTTTCCATCTCTCCTCATGACAATATATATAATATAACCATATGCTTATTTATATATCATCGTACCTTGATTTGAAAATAGTGGGTCTCTCCCTATATGCCTACCACTTGTATTCCTAAATCTCCTGTTGACTACCACTAAAGAAGAGTTTGTGTTGGAGACAATATTCGATACAAAACTAGTCTACACCACAAATCCATTGTTAATAAACTAAAGTATGAATGTGGAGTGAGTGCAAAGCTATATCCTTTAGAACTGAAATATACTTCAAAGATTCATTTTTTATTTTTTTCGTATTCTTGTGATTTCAAATCAACCAAAGTTAGGGCAATAGAAATATTGGTAAAAGACTTGAAAGTATTTCCTTCATTCAATGAGGAACTATTTGCTATAATGGTTCAAATTGAGCTTCACATAAAGAAGTTCCTTCAAATGAACAATGATTACATTTTCCTTGTCTCACAAATTTTCATATAATTAAAATGTGTTTATTCGCTGATTAGTTTGTTGTTTTGTGGTATGGAACAAGGAGTTTAAGTTGAAGAAAATACTATTTGTTTCATGTTGTAGTGGAATTCACGTTTCTAACAAGAATTGTGCAACCACGCATATAATTTATTTATACACCTTTTATTACTTATCAATATATAGTTTAATTGAAATGTGTTTAATCACCTCCTTCAGATGCAGTTTCATTGATTAATTGGTTATTTATTTGTTCTTTCAACATTGTTGCTAAAACTTATCAAACACAACATATTAAAACATAACTATTCTATAACTTTCGAAAACTTATCAAACACAACATATTAAAACATAACTATTCTATAACTTTCGCTGCCTTGCAGATCTTGTTTAATCTAAACACTAAATAAGATTTCAGTTTTAGCACTCTAAAATTATTAAAAATCTTATTAGTAGATTTATAAAACTAATTGTCCACAATCATCTATATAAAACTAATTAATGAGAACTAATCAAACTAATCAGACCCTTCAATTCATGTATATGGCCATAAAATAAATATCTTACTAATTAATTTGTCCTTATTTAAGTATAATTACTACTAATAGAAAATCACATATTATTTATATATATATATATATATATATATATATAATTACTTTTTAAGTTAAAATCTGAAAAGTATCTTATATATTATTCCTTAATAATGATTTAATAATTATTAAAGAATAATTTAATTATTCTCAAAATTTTTTTAAAAAAAACAAATTTTATAAATCTCTATTGCTAAATCTAAATTAGATACAACAATTACTATTTAAAAGAATTTATAATTTTTTGTTTAAACTAAGAATTGTAAAAAAATTTCCATATTACTTTATATATATATGCTTTAAGATATTAATTCCCACTTTTTTAAAAATTAAAAAGAAAGGAAAAAAATCACAAACAAATTTTATAAACCTATATTGCTAAATCTAAATTAGACACAACAATTACTTATATACTAAAAGAAAAAATTATAAATACTTTTTGTTTAAACTAAGATATGTAAGAAAATTGAAATTGCAATGAAATTTATTAAAATGAGACATAATATAAATGACCTCCCTCAAGTGACTTGTAAACTTCTATAATTTTATGCTCAAGCTCCTCTTTATTCTCTTCAAACTCTTTCTCTATGGATTTCAAGACAAATCAAAAGCAAAAAATCAATAACATTATTATTATAAAATATTAAGGCTCAATACAGTGACAATTTATTTTAGATATTGATATTGATGATACAAATTGCATAACACAGGAAATTCTAAACACTAAATAAGATTTCAGTTTTAGCACTCAGAAATTCTTAAAAAATGCTTATGTAGTTATAATTACGTCTTAAAATAGAAATATAAGAAACAAATTAAATTGCTTTAAAATGTGAAAAGTATCTTATATGTTAGATTTAAAAAAAAAAAAATACAACATGCCATTTTCGAATTTCCTTATTTCAAATCATGAAACGTCCTATCTCAAAGTGTTTATTTTATAATTACTTTACTTTTTGTCCTTTTATATTATTATTTTAATGGAGATAATAAGCAATGTGTACAGCAAAGGAAACAAAATAAAGTAATCATATATATGAAATCTAAAAATATACTGAGCAGTATATAAATTGTGGAGAAAAGACATACAACAGCATCTTATATATAAGATAAAGTATTGAGCAGAAAAGAATAACAGAATAAATTAGACGAATATAGTGTAATTTGATTGTTGGTATATGTTCAATCAAATTACATACTTGAAGCCACGACTGGTGATTGTATCAGACACCTTTATACGAATCGTCTGCAATCATATTACGGAAACATAGACCAAGCATATGTGAAAGGATGGATTTGTTAAGAGAAATCATAGACCTTTATATTTCCAGCTTCTTTAATGGCGTTCACCGATTCTCCTGATCACAACATCGACCTCCTTCACAGCACAAAAATGAAGCCTGCACAAAAATAAATTTCAATGGCAAGAAAGATCCACATAATTTATTGTCCAAAGATAAAGAATAGAATTACTTGCAAGAAAAAGAAAAGCTTACTGAAATAAGAAAAGTTCAGAGATACTATCAAGCAAACTGCATTGCGGAGATTTACCTTCACCCCTTTCCCCCAAATAATGACCGGCAGATCCCGAAAATGATTCTTTTTAAAAAACATTTTTTTGTATCTCTTTCCCTAGATTTCACGCAAATGAATCGCAAAGAACCAGGTAGGTGCCTCATAAAAAAGGAATCAATGCTAATACTTGCAAACATGCCAAAATACTCGCCCACTTCCTACATCTTTTCCACTATGCCACGTTTCCCCTCAAGCAAGGTTTCTAAATCCATTATCTATCGAGGTGGAAGGATCACATCGAATAAACGAATGCAAAGGTAACCGACAGACTGTTACATTTTTGTAAAAAGAAGTTTCATGAGATTCCCTATACATTTATTGCAGCCATTATGATTCTCTTTAAAGATTTACCCACTCTCTTTTCTCGGCATGCATTGGAGAGGTTTTCATTCGGCACTTTAATAATTAATCATGAAACTGATTTTATAGTACTTTATTTAATATCATATATTTATTATTAGTACTTGTCTTAGCATAGTACTTGGCTTATTTAGTTAATCAGTTATTAATAATTTAGTTTTCGACCATTCAAAAACAATATTTAAACAAAAATAAAAATAAAAATTAAATAAAAATTATTTTTTATGCATATATTATTTAAAAAAGTTTTGTGTGTTATTGGTAGATAAAACAAATTAAACCATTTTTTTAGTTTATATTATGTAGATAATATATTAATTTATATTATATATTTATATATATTAATAAACTATCTTAATTGATTACTATATTTTATTATAATATTAATATTATTATATTATTACTATATTAATAATTATAACAATAGTCAAAACTAAAATACAACAATTAAAAAAAATTAATTTAATTTTGTTCACATTAATTAAACTTACATTTATTTTTATTCCAAATCTACAAATCCCTAATTATATTTATTATACTATTATTCATTACTTCCACAATCATTTTATTTTATTATAATATTCATGTTTTATTTATTTAATTCAATTTAAATATTAATAATATTTTATTTGTAAAATTACAAAAGTATTAAAACTTTTATTTAATTTATCATAATACTTCAAAACACAAATCGAACAAATTGAATCAATACCAAACCACACCTTCGCAATGAGATGAAAAGCATCACATGATTGTGAGGGGCACTACATCAATTGGTGAGGATGATAATATATTATTTGAATATTCCATCCATTAAGATTTGAATATCCTAGAAGTATGATTAGACTAAACTAGACCCGATGAACCAAAGTACCCTACTTATGGCAATTTAACCAAAACAATTTTTTAATTTAAATACATACTCCCTCATAATACTACAATCCATTATATAAAACTAAAAATATCTAAAAAAATTATTTATTTCCATCTCAAAATGATTTTTTTGATATATATTTTGAATCCTCGACCCATATAAGTAAGATATCTCTTGTCCCCAAATAAGTTATAGACCAACTTTCCACGCCTACAATAAAATTACCAAGAAAAAAATTGAATACCACCTAAGCGAGATATCCTTTGTCCCCAAATAAGTTGAACACCACCTTCCCACCCCTAGTATAAATTTACCAAGGAAAATGTTGAATACCACCTTCCTACTCCTAGCATATATATTTTTTTAAACTATGGTATTGCTTTATATCTTGAAATCTCTAAATAGATAATATGATGCATAATGATTAATTGATTTTTAAGTAGTTTATGATGTTTCTACTTTTAGTCAATGAATTGAAAAAAATTTAGTGCATATAGGGGAGAGGGGCCCATAATGGAGCAGGGTCCAATACTAAGAATAAAAGTAGTCTTTAGTGGGTCTTATAGTGGAACACCTTAATATCCAATTGTAAAACACTTTTTATCCATTGAGTACACAAAGTGAAAAATCATGTGATGCCACATCAACGCACCAATAAAACATGATTTAGTGCACCACTATCGGTCCCACTTTTTTTTGGGCCTTTTTGGATACCTCAACAAAAAGCATGCTAGTGTGGCATCATATTTGATGATGTGGCCCTAAAACAAAATATAGAATCACCTAAGTTGCAAAATAAATGGTTGTACAAAATTGAGAGTGATTTGAAATTTCCACATAATATTTTGAGAAAAGCAAAGTTAGGGTGCTCCACTATAGGCCCCTCTCCCCTAAAATAAGGTTATCCTTTTGAATACGACATTAGTGGACCTTTGATGACTCAACATCATATGCTTGAATTTGGGAAATTTATTTATGGAAAGGAATAGCAGTTATTAAGACATTTGATACAAAAAATAGTAAAGTATGGGTCAAGAATCTCATTATCATAGGGAAAAAATTTCAATTCACTCACTTATAAAGAGAATATTGTGTTCTGATGATTGGACAAAGCCAAAAATCAATGTAGCTATCACGTCACTGAAAAATTCCTACCCACGGGTGTACTTGACAAAATAGGGAAAAGCTTTAAAGCAAAGGAAGGGAAATAGAAAAAGTTTTTTTGGGCACCACTTGTACAAACGTCTATTATACCTTTTTGGAAGGGGGTCCTACCTTTTCTAACGCCACTTCATTTAGGACTATATTTGTACCATTAGGCTACTCCCCACATTATATTTATGTGGAGGCTTAATATGGGAATTTTGGTTAATGTTTAACCTTTTTTAAAGTGTTAAGAATAAATATATTTTGACATTTTTGTGATATATTTATATTAGATTTTTTTATTAAATTGATATAATTAGAGAGATTGATGTATTAAATCTGGTTTAATTAAATATTTGAAAGATTTATATCTTAGTAGATAGTATTTTGAAAAAATATATCATTGTTTTTATCAATTGAATTAAAATAATTTCATAGTTTCATACAATTTTAAGATGTGATATGTAGGAAAAGTTTAACCCTCAACTTTAAGAGCTTGTGGATTCATTTCTTCTTTATTTTTATAATGATAATAAACATATAAAATATGTTCACCTTATCAAATGGTCCTTGGTCTATTAGAATAGTTGAATGAGTCATAAAGAATCTACTAAGAATCACATATGATTCAATTTAAGACTTATAATTTTTTAAATAAAAGAACAAATTCTCTAAAAATATTGATTATTCAATAACTATATTTAATACTTTTAATACAAATAAATTACAAGAAATAATAAAAATATATATATCTTGAATAAGAATCATATTCATCTTTAATAATAATTAAAAATTATATAATCTATCATATATTAGATTCTCTTAAATTCACATATTATATTAGATTAGTTATGGAACCAAATACCTTAACTAAAATGAAAATTGTTTGAATTGGTAGCATTAATGGGAACATATATTATACTCATTTTGTATTCAAATACATTTTTTATATTCAACACCATATACTAAGTCACCTTAAATTATCGGTGATACTTGTTGAACATATTAAGTGAGTTTAAATTATTGGTGATACTTAATTAGCATCAGGGCTTAAATTTGATGGTTGTATGACCGTATTTAGAGATTTTTTTCATAAAATACAATCAAAATTTTGAGAAGATTGTATTAGATGAAAGGAAAGATTTTGGATAGACTGTCAAAATGTATATAGAATTATAATGATATATATATATATATATAATTTTTCTTACACTAAGGTATATCATAATGTTTTAAGGGCACCTTTGAATAGATAATTGTGATTAAAAAATTTGTTAACAGGCAAGGTCGACCATCAAATTTAAGCCCTGATTAGCATATATAAAGTGTGAACATTTTCTAGTGATCAAATGTATTGAAATTTTTTATTTTGATTTGAATTATTAATTTAATAATTTGAAACATTATTAAAAAATATTAAAATAACTTTTTAAGATAAAAAAATATTAAGGATTATATTAAAATTAATAAGATATTATATTTTTTTCTAAGGTTTAATGGTTTGGTATTTAAATTGAAATAAAAATATATGAATTATTATGTATTATTTATTATAATAAAAATATTAGGGCTTCACCCACCGCCCTGAGGTGGACCCCACCGACCTTAGGTGAATAGGTTGGTCTCGAAGGGCCAAAAAAAGATATAAATCAATTATTATGTATTATTTTTTAAAAAAAAAGAGGTAAAAATTTATTCAATCAAAACCAAGATACAGAGCAAAGGCCAAAGGCCAACCACACCAAAAACATAGCCAAAAAACCACCAAAAGCACTATAGATTTATGTCCTCCAATAATAACCTCTCCAAGGTCTCAAGATAATCAGAAGGTAACTCGTCCCTTCCACTAATATCCCAACCATTCACACTCTCAGAAGCCCACTTCGCCAAACAGCCAACCACTCTATTCCACTCTCTAGGGATATGACAAAAGGAGACAGAATCCAAGGAATTGCATAAACTTAGAATCTGTCTAACCACTGAGGCTAAATGCCAACTAACATCATCCAAACTTTGGTTGTTCAACATATCCACAACAATCTAAGAATCTGACTCAGAGATAATCTTCCTCCAACCCAACGAGCAAGCTCTCTCAACTACAATCTTAATAGCAAGGGCCTCCATCAAATTATTAGAGTGATGTACTTTGTAAACAAAGAAGAAGAAAATTGCACCACCATCATTGCCTCTACCTATATCACCAATACTCGCATGTGTTGGGTTCCCATGAGAAGAGTCATTTATATTAATCTTCAGGACCCCAATCGGGGAAGGCATCCACCTCCCATCATGACAAACCCATTGCTTGACATGTCAAGGTCTTTTTCCAGTAATGCAGCCCCTTCTAATATTCCCCAGGTTCAAATTCCTCACAACAGCATAATTACCAGTATCAATTTTTTCAGTCATGTCACACTTAGCAAAAATAGTCTCCTGTAGTCTGCTAATTATCTTCTGCCACAACTGAACACTCTCTAATTTGGAATCACAAAATACCCTACGGTTCTTTTCTAGCCAAAGGTTCCAAATAATGAAAATAGGCCCTATTGCCTAGGCCACCTGAAGGAAAGATGTCTTCATTGGAGGCCTACCCAAACTCTCCCAAAATTCAAGTAGGGAGGTAGTATAAATACAACCATGACACCAAGCCTCCCACCACTTGTCCTAGATCTCTCTAGAAAAGGGGTAGAGAAAGAACAAATGGGAAGCACATTCCTCATTGTGCAAGCAAAGGAAACAAATAGAAGGTCCCTAAAAACCTCTCTTGTGAAGATTCTCCCAAGTGATGCATTTCTTTTGAGCAACCAACCATAAGAAAAAATTGCATTTGGGCCAAGAAAAGTTGTTCCATACCTTCTTCCACCAAGGCACCTTAGCTTGACCAAGCAAATTCCTGTCAAGCAAAGCATAACCTTGAGCAGCAGTATATTTTCCTTTTTGAGCTAGACTCCATGCCAACGTGTCCCTCTCATTAAGGGAATTGCATAACCTACCCTCCAAGACTTTAGATAGCTTAGCACGATCCTCATCTAAACCACCCATGGGCCACTCCTGAGGGTCCTTCCAGCAAGTCTCCTCCACCTGACCAAAATTCCTAACTGTTTTAAAATGCTCCACCTTAGTCCACCCAACATCAATAAAAATCTAGCAAAGAGATTGAAGCTGAGGGAAGCTAGAGATAATGGGAGAGTGACCATCCGAAGAGTCCTGCCAAAACAATGCCTCAGATCCTCTATTACAGATCCAAAAGAGACAATCTTTAATAAGTTGAGCTCCCTTTTTAAGAGTATCCCAAATACAAGATCCTTTTCCCAACAAAGCAAGCCTCGACACATCCTAGCTATCAACTCCTGGAAGATACTTGTAGGTAAGAATATTTTCCCAATCCTATTCTTGATTGTTGCACCACCTCCAATAAAGCTTGGCCACCAAGGTCGTGACAACGAGAGCCACAAACTTGAGACCAAGGCCCTTAGCATACTTCAGCCTGCAAACAAACTCCCACCAAACTAAACTCCACTTCAAGGATAGAAGGTTGTTAGACCAAAGGAATTGCCAAGAAAGAGCCTCGATATTCCTCACAAAGGAGGAAGGGGGAACCTACACAAAACACCTATAAATGGGGAGGGACTACACCAAATTCTTTAGGAGAATCACATGCCCAACAAAAGATAGCCATCTGTAAGTCCAATGACTAACCTTACTTCAAAATTTATCCAAGATCCCCTGCCAAAAATCTCTGCACTGAGATCCTAAAGCCAAAGGAACCCCAAGGTACACCAAGGGAAGAGAACCAATTTGAAATCTAAGGATCCTAGTAATCCTACTCTGAATAAGCCGATGATTACTAAAGAAATAAATGGACAATTTATCCTCATTAATACTCTGGCCTGAAGCTTTCAAATAAATGTTTAAGGCTCTCCTGAAATTCACTGCCTCACTATTTATGGCCATGCCCATCAAATCAGTGTCATCCACAAACTAAAGATGAGAATAGGGAGGAAGATTATTGTTCTAGCTCCAACCCTGGATAAGACCCTGCCTCACCTGAGATTTAATAAATCTACCAAGACCCTCTGCCATGATAATGAATAAATACAGAGATAAAGGATCCCCTTGCCGAAGTCCCTGAGAAGCACTAAAAAATTCAGAAGGTTCCCCATTAATGAGAACTAAAAAGGAAGGCGAGGTCACGCAACTAAGAACCCAATTCACCTACTCCTCTTCAAAGCCAAAAGCCAAGAGAATTTTCTGTAAGAACTCCCAATTCACCTGATCATAAGCTTTAGCCATGTCAAGTTTAATAAATATAGCCTTCTCCTTAGAGGTAGCAATAGAGGGAATAGTCGCCATTGCTATCACAACACCATCCAAAAAAATTTGCCCACCAACAAAACCACCCTACTCAACAGAGATCAAAGTGCAAAGAAGTGGTTTGAGTCTCTCAACAATCAATTTGGTGATGATCTTGTATATAACATTACATAAAGCAATAGGCCTGAATTGATCCAAATGATTAGCCCCCTCCTTCTTAGGTATGAGAGTCAATAAAGTAGAGTTCAAAGACTTAAGCATTTGTTTGTTCCTTTGGGATTCCCGAACTATGTCAAGGAGATCAAGCTTTATGATCTCCAAAATTCTTGGAAGAACTCAATCAAAAACACATCTAGGCCAGGAGCCTTACCTTTTTTCATATTAAATACAACTTTCTCTAGTTCAGGCAGCAAGATAGGGTGCATAAGAGCCCCATTCAACTCAGCAGTGACTAGGTGGGGAATACAATCCAAGATGGCCCTCTCCTCGGCCCTAGCTGCAAGATCCTCCCTAGTAAATAGATTTGAAAAATAACTAACAACTTCCCTAGAAATTTCTTCACAAGAAGAGAGTTGAGCCCCTTCAGGTGAAACTAGAGAGGAGATAGAATTCCCATGCCTCCAAGCCTTAACCGAGTTATGGAAAAAAGAAGTGTTCCTATCCCCCTCCTAAAGCCAATCAACATGAGATTTCTACTTCTAAAATATCTCCTCCTGAAGCTCCCACTCTTCTAAACCCTTAAGAGACAATCCCATGGTCGTAAATCTGAAAAGTGATAGTATCCAACTTGGACTAGACAACTATCTTCTGAACATGCAGGTTCCCAAAACACTGTTTATTCCACCTCTTAAGCTTGTATTTCACATGTTGAAGCCTCTTACTAAAATTAAACATGGTTGTACCATGGGCAGGCCTCCCTTCATGCCACCAATCCAATATAAGACCCTGTAGAGATTAATCTCTTAACCACATCAAGTGGAATTTGAAAGAAGGGTTTTTGGAGACTCCATATGAGGTGGCAGAGAACTTGATAGGCCAGTGATCAGAGCCTCTCCAATCAAGAATTTTTGAACTAATGGTCCACCTGTTATTCACCCAATAGCAGGAAACCAAAAATCTATCAAGCCTTTCAGAAATAGCCTCAACACCACACCTCCTATTATTCTAAGTAAAAACACCATTGATTGGCTTAATATCAATGAGATTCAAGAAACCAATATTTTCTTTGAGCAAGTTTGAAGAAGGGTCCAGCCTTGCTAAACCACCTCATTTTTTATCCAAACTAGTAACCGCATTAAAGTCACCCACCATAATCCATGGGAGAAATGAGTCTAGGGGCCGAACAAAATTGATGTGAGCCCAAAGATTTGACTTACCTAAAAGATCAGTAGGAGCATAAATATTGGATAAAAGGCACATTTCTCTAGTCTCAAAGCTAGAAGCAGCCATAGAGATGGAAGACTAGCTAGAGATCCACCATAAGGGGGAAACCTTCCTCGGGTTCTAAAAGCAAGCAACCCCCCCTAAACTACCTTGAGCACCCACCCCTTGCCAATAACCTTGGGGCCAAATACACAGAGCACAATTAGCCAGACCATCCACTATAATCTTGGTTTCCCAAATAAAGACAATATCAGGAAACTGAGACTCAATTAATCTATGAACAACCTTTTGTCTAGGGATGTTGTTCAACCCCCTTACATTCCATGATAAAACAATCATTTATGGGGTTGGGAGAAGTGGGAATCAATGGGTTTCATAGACCCCGACTCAACCAATGTCTCACCAATAATCTTAACCTTTTCTTGATCAGTGTTTCGTCCTCTCCTTGATAGCTTGTCTAGAGGTCCCTTTTTAAAGGATTTATGTTGTAGGCCTAAGGCAGGAGAAGCTTTGTTACCCTTCAAAGAAACTGAGGTCCCCTTAGTAACAGGGGGAATATAATCCAACATAACTGCACCCTCTGGAACATGTGGCTCCTTGAGATCTCTGGTCTCCTGAACTTGAGGAGGAAAATCCATAGCCATCTGTCCAACCTGTTGATCCCCTGGGGAAAAAAGATGATCCTCTTTCTTTGTCTCCTCATCTTGAACCTCATACTATCCCTTGGCCCTAGAAGAGATCTCAACTGGGATTCCATCCTCTTAAACCAAGTCATCAAGAACATCAAATCTGTTAAAAGTGCCATCATTTTGTCTATCCAACCAGGTTCTCTTCTTGCCTTTTCCTTTGTTACGTGACTTAACCAAAATAAATTCCTACTTATCTACAGGTCCATCAAACAAAGGGGCCTTCCCCTTATCCTCCCTAGAAGCATAGAAAGGAGGTGCAAAGGCAACCAAGGCAAAAGCTTTATTTCTGGGACATTTATGATGTAAATGATCATATTCATGACAAATTATGCATTTGAATAGTAGGGTCTCATAATCTAGCTATTGGATCCAAGAAGATGATAGCATGTAAATCTCCATAGAATCTAGTAACGGGTTATTTAAAACAACTTCTACATAGATACGCGCAAATGAAATTTCCTTACGATCTTGAGTTTCTGTAGCCGATCCCACAGGTTTTCCAAGAAGGAATGAGATTAAGTGAAGAATATCTTCCCTCCAGAATTTCAATGGAAGCCTCAGCAATCAAACCCGCACAGGCACTCGTGAGGGGATCTCCTCAACAAAGTTGAAACCCATGTGCCAAGGATTGATGAAGAGCCCCACCTATTTAAAGAAATAAGATCCTCCTTCAAAATCCCTATTCCTATCCGATATGCTGGAGAAAATAACCAGGAAATAATTATTAGCCGCTAAAAGAATCTCCATATCTCCTTCTAGGTTCCAAAATTGATGTGCCTAGGATTCTAGCATGGGTAAAGAAAGGAAAAGGCCCAAAAATTTACAAATAAGGGCATGATTGCACTAGCATTCAACATCCTCTGAAACTTTCTCAGGTTGAATAACCAATACTGGTCAATCCTCATATCTCTCCAAGAATCCATTTACTTTTTTGATTCAAAACATCCCTTTTGAAGAGGATACATCTTCCCTAGATTGGGGTTTACCTATTTGTTCCCTAACACTGACATGCATCAGAGAAGATGGCTCTACCATCTCCAAATCCCCAGAGGATACTTGAGAAGAGACTAGGCCTTGATTCACCATAGACTAAAGAGAAAAATCCCCCAAAAAAAAGAGGAGACAGGGTAGGAGACCCACAGTCTCAAGCCGCCGCATGCCTCCCACTAAGGACACAAAATGCATAGATTCACAGCTAAGAATTCCCATCAAACAAGCCAATAACAATTGGAAACCCATTTCCAACTAGCACAACCCTGCAAATAAGAAGCAAAACAACCCCCACCCCCGAAAAATACAAACAATAGCCTGTACTGAGTAGGGACGCATGAAACAAGTTAGGCTAGGGCACGCAAGCCCTAGTGCACACCACACCTCCACACATATCCATCCAATTATTATGTATTATTTATCATAATAAAAATATTTGAATTGATTTTTTTAATTATTATATTTAAATTTTGAATTATTTATGATTATGTTTGGTGATGTATGATTTTTTTAAATTATAATGAAAATATTTTTTACTATTATTAGCTATAAGAGTGTATTCTATCTTTCCTCAAATTATAATTATAATTATATATATACATATATACATATATATAATATCTTTTTTGTTTCTAAATGAAGAATCTAATCTTTCAGATAAATAAATAAATTGTTATATAAGATTTAACCTCATAATCTTAAGAGACGAATGGTTAATATCAATCATCATCCTTGCAATTATAAATTTAATTTTAGAGACAATAAGAGGGTTGAAAGGTAGAGTCCATGTTCAAATATAATATAGCTTTAAAATTTGTATTAAATAATGAGAAAAAAAAAATCATATAACATCATTTCCCAAACTTGGAGAAAAAATAAAATAAAATGTACTAATTATCATGGCCATAATTGACCTAATGAATATTAAATTAAAGAGAAAATTGTTGAATAAAAGCCTCCAACATGGTATTTATGTTTTTTAGTACTAGATGTAAGGCTTCCAATAACCTATTTTTTAGTAAGGTAATCTTTTATAAATACATTTTGGTGTAATCTATTTGATAAAATAAGCGACAATGAAGGCCTTAAATATCATTGGGAGTTAGTGATTACACCATTATAGCTTGCATACAATAAAAATATCTCTAGAATTTTCTACTTAAATGATGTTTTAAATGTCCAAAGTGATTGTAAATTGAACTGTAGGGTAAAAATTTGTGAAATGTTGCATTTGGTAGAACAATTGGTGAAAAGTTCCATGAAGTCATGGGAAGACTTCTTGCAATTGGGGTAATTATCCTCCTTTTGTTCTTTTGTGGGGGTGGAATCATTGAGCATTTTATTGAATTCAAGAAACAAGCTAGGACCATTAGTATACTCATCCACTTCCTCTGCATCATCATCATTGTTTCTTTCCTCATCCCCCTTTCCCTACTCAAAACCACTAGAAATATCATCAACTATAATTTCTAGGGCCTAGGTACTTACTTTTCAACCTTTGGTATCTCCACATTATTAGTTGGATCAAGTTCTCTTGTACTCTCTTATTTGTTTGTGGCTTTATTATTAACATAAATCTCCTTCTCATTAGAAGTTGTTTCTTCAATATAGAAGTTTACAGTGGTTTTCATATTATTTTTTCTAGGAGCCTCTCTCACAATTGCATTAGGTCTTTTTCAAATAATTTTTGGGGATGTGTGTTTACGTTCACACAGCCTAGTAGTAGCATATTTCTAGCTCAAGGATATATGGGTTTTATCATATTTGGGTTGCTTGGTTGAGGGTTTTTTATTAGGAATGAGAGTAGCATGTTTAATAGGTAGAGTCAACTTTATTTTAGGATAATTATTGACATTTTCCTCATTACAAGGGTTTGGGGATCTTTTGAGAGGAGGTGGAATAATAGAGGGTTCTTCCACGAGGCTAGCCCTAATTGGCCTAAGGGGGAAAAACACAAGGTAGAGATGGTATAACTCGATGATGCACCCCTAGTGGAGAAAAATGGGGGCCTTATTTGAGTTAAATTATACATATCAATGGCCTCTTTAATTGAAATTTCAAGAGAAGATAATAGGTAGAAGGGAAAACCAATCAACATGTTCCTAAAATAATTTAGAAGTAGGTGATAGAAGTAGAAGCATTTATACCAACCCCCAAGAGTAATATATTTCATTAAAACAAGGTATACTTGATCGCATGTTTAACATCATTAGAAATTGCATGCAACTTAACTAGGTTTTGGCCTTTTTTTAAAAATGGGTTCATATTATCTATGTCGATTGCACCTTCATATGTTTCTTTAGTTTCTTCCATTGCACAATAAGCATGTGGCTTGTACAATGACCTCTTCACATCAAATTATATCCATCCAACCTTGACATGTCTTTGGTTGCATTCAATAGCAAACTAGATTGAAATATTTCCATCTTACCCACTGGGTGATCCCACAATAGTGGTTTACAATTTTTGGCCAAATTGGACACTAAAATAATTTTTTTAAACTAAATCTTCACTTTTGGGCACCTATAGTGGCTAAACCATGAGGAATTTGAAGATGATACAAACTAGAGTTTCATGAAATGTTTTCTATAGATTCTAAATATATTTTATTCAAAAATTGGAATCAAATTGCACTTGTTTTTCCATCTCCCTCAAAAACTAGTTTTTTTAGAAAAACAACATTTTAAAAAGTGACACTCACTGTATAACGCATAACTTTTTTCCATGAAGGATAAAATTATAATTCTTTCAAATTTAGATTTGTAACTCCAATATCTAGTGCTTCCACTTTGTTAGGTAGTTTTTTATTGAATATTTTTTCTTTAATCAAGTTTAAAATCCAAACCAATTACTATTCAGACATGTAGCGCGACCGTATAACGCGTAACTTTTCTTGTGTGTATCAAAATTCCCTTTTTTTTTTGGATCAACGACTTCAATATTTGGTGCACTCATATTTTTCAAAAAAAAATTAATAATCTTCTATTTTTCCACATTTGCAAAACAAAGAGCTTGATTTTCGATGAAAAACCTACATTCACAAGAAATAAAAAATAAATATAATAATAAAATTAAATTTATTCAAAATTATATTTTTTGGGAAGCTTATAATAAGGAATACATACTTACAAAAAATAAATTTTAAATGAAGTCATTTGATCCCCCAAAAGGTAAATCAAAAGTGGTTTTTTATCAACATTTTGATAGGTGTAAATGAGACTCTATTAATAGGTATGGTTTAAAACTAGTGGGGTTCTATCCAAGTGGGTTTGATATTAGGTAGTTTGATCAAACCCTCTTCAATTGGAATTCTTTAAATAGAATTTTTTAAGGCTTAAATCATTATATTTTCTAAAAA
This sequence comes from Sequoia sempervirens, assembly GCA_007258455.2. Taxonomy (NCBI): domain Eukaryota; kingdom Viridiplantae; phylum Streptophyta; class Pinopsida; order Cupressales; family Cupressaceae; genus Sequoia; species Sequoia sempervirens. The sequence continues at coordinate 225,092,286 of VDFB02000002.1, forward strand.
TATCTGATTTCAACAAAAATTATAATCTCCCAGAAATTGTAAACCAGCTTTGTGGGATCACCCCACTTAAAGACTCCATAAGCAACACAAACTCCCTCTCCATGTACATGTTCCAAAGTAGATCATCCTTCCAAAATTCTTCATAGGAGCCTAGCTCCATTATCATCCTTTCACCATCCATGGTCTGTTGAAAGTAAAGTTGGTGACAATGAATAAGGTTATCACTATGATGATTTAGGCAATAGAGGAAGAAAGGTATTTTGATGATGAATAAGATTAATAATAGGTGATATCTTATTTTTCAATAAAATTGTAAAATTAATATTATTTTTTATCAATAGGGTTAATAGACCTATCATGTGGCATACAATAAATTCACCACTAGCAATTCACCAACAAAAAATTCACCACCAATAATTCACTGCCATGACAGTTCACTACACAAAAAATTAATTGCATGAATTTTTGGCAGTTAATTTTTCATGGCAGTGAATTGCTGGTGGCAGTGAATTTTCCTATGGTGAATTTTTGGTGGTGAATTTTCCTAGAGCCCTATCATGTACATTTTACTATCTAAAAATATCATTATATATCCTACTCTATTTATAATATGGTAAACTTTCTTAGACTATATTCAATAGATCAATTATTGGGTTTGGTTGTACTCAAATAGTCCTCCAATAATTTACTACATAACTTCTCAATAATTTATAATCATTGTAAGTTATAAATTTATTCTTTCAATATGAAACTTTTAAAAAATTCTTTAAATATCACTATCAAATTTACAAGCATTTTCCCACCTCTTTATAAATACTATATTTGTAATTGAAAAATAATCACTATTCTAACAAAAAACAAAAAAAAAATTGTCATTATATCTCCCACTTTACATAAAATCTAGTACATTTGTTTATACTCTATTGGATGTAATAGTTGATGGATTGGGAAATATATATGACAATTTATCTTACCATTATACTTCTAATTATTAACTCTACAATCTGTCAATAATTTATTATAACAAAATTTCAACATCAATCTTGAAAAATATTTACTACGTATTAATAAATATTGAAAATTTGTTAGGTAGGCTTATTTATAGAACACTTGTAATATTATTTGTACATTTACTAATACAATGATTTCCTCATTTTAGATGAAAAAATGATCATTTATGGATGGAAACTCATTTAATATTTTAATTTTAGAACTTTATTAATGGTGTAATTAAATATTTAATTACACTTTATTAAGTTTACTTAGGTCTTGTTTCATAGAAAAATTGGGTTCACCAAAATGAATCAACAAGATCATGAATCTCTAATTTTTTTCTATGAAACATACAATTATGTGCAATATATGATGTAAATAAATATTAGAAACTAAACCTAATTGCTATAAAAACAATAAGGGGAGGTCTTAAGATGTTGAAACAATGTGTACCTTGCTTAAAAAGTGTTGTTTTGGGGGCTACTAAGGACTTACTCACCTAGTGGTGAATGGGTTCATGTTATAGTTCTAGAAAATCAATTTTGAGATCCTATTCCTTGATATCTACACTCTCAAATCCCAGCTGATTAGCTCCCAAAATTTGGAAATCAATTATGTAGCTTAGTTTCCATGATCTTGCAATAAAGATGACAACTTTGCAACTTTACAATTTAGACAATTTTGTCTTCCAATCTTTCTCTTCAAAGATCTTCAATCTAAAACCTACAATCACACATCAAAGAGAAGAAAAAATTGTTGATTGTTAGGGAATAGGGGTTTTCCTTGGTCAAACCCTGTTTAGGTAATTAAACATTATGATGAAATAATGAAATATGAACATGAAACAATGATACCTTGGATGAAGTTTTGGAATGTAAAGTAGAAATCTAACATGAAGTAACCATCAAGAATGTAGATCTTGATCTTGTAATTTGATATGAAACAATGATTGCAAATGGATCTCCAATGCTACATCAACATTTAAGCTCAACTACATGCATGATACACTAAATCTTTGAGATGATGATATGACCTTTAATTGTTGCAATAAAACCTTGATAATCTGCTCTTGAATGCGTTGTAATTTCTCTCGAATGCTCTTGTGAGCTCTTAAGATGCTTGCATAAACTTCTTGTTATGAAACTAGGTGAATTAGCCTTATATTTATACCTATCTTAATATATAATCTTGAAATTCAAATAAGACAACCTGGCATCAAATCTAGGATTCAAAATCATTAAAATTCGGCCATAAATATGTTTGAAAAGGGATGTCCTTAGTAAGGAGGACCCATTCGCCACCTTAGGTGAATGGGTCCTTGTTAGGGTTAGAAGGAATATATCTAACAGTTAAATGTAGATTTGATCAATAAAACACACATAAAAATTATAATAGAAACAAGACAACATTGAGAATTTAACGTGGTTCACCCAATATGGGCTACATCCACAAAACCACAACCATGCAATGATTTTATTATCTAGTGAAAAACATATTACAATATTGTGAATAATTCCCTACTACAACTACCATCCCAATTGCTTTATTACCAACTTTTTAGAAGCTTCCAGAATTAGGGTTCTACAAGGTTTTTTATTTTGTTGGTGACTAAGTGAGAAAATAGGAGAAATTTTTTTTCTCGAGTACTGCCACCAAACCTTTTCTTTTCGAGGGTTGTCGCCCCCAAACCCCCACCGAGGGCTCATCTCAGCCTCAAACCTTGACACAAATACATGAAGAATGTACAATATAGCATGATTAGTCACCACACACCAACAATCTCCCCACTTGGATATTGATCAAACTCCACACCAAACAATCTCCCACTTTGAGACTGATCCTGGATGACACCGCTACACTTACAGCTCCCACTAGAAAAAAGAACCTTGAACCATGCTTCGTTGTTATACTTTTAACCATGAAGACCAACCAAATTTGAAGAGGAGCTCAAATTCTCCATTGTCACTACCTTTGTAAACATATCCACTGGATTGGAATCTGTATGTATATTTTGCAACTTTATCTATCCATCCTCCAACACTAACTAAATGAAATGATATCTCAACTGTATGTGTTTGGTTTTAGAGTGTGCAAGGAAAAATTATTTGCAAGATGTATATCACTCTGACTATCTGTAAACACATGATTTTTAGCCTATTTTTTTCCCAACTCTTCAATGAAAATTTGAAACCATATCATCTCCTTTGTTGCCTCTATTGCAACAACATACTCTACCTCTATGGTGGATAAAGCAACCACCTTTTGCAATCGATAATTCCAACTCACTATTGTCCCACCAACTATAAATACATAACCTATGCTACTCCACATAGTATCTATATCCCTTGCCAAATCTAAGTCAACATAGCCTTTTAAATTAGTATTAAAGCCCCCAAAACATAAAAATTTATTGGATGTACTTCTCATGTACCTGAGAATCCATTTTACTACATTCCAATGCTTGACTTCAGATGACTCATATACCTACTAACAACTCCTACAACATGTGCAATATTCGATCTTGTTCATACCATGACATACATTAAACTACCTATAGCTAAATCATATGGTACCTTGGACATTTTGTCTTCCTCATCTTGTGTCTTTGGACACATATTCTTTGTCAATTTAACATGACTAGAAAAAGGTGTGCATACAACTTTGGCATTCTCCATATGAAATATCTGCAACATCTTATCAATATAATTAGCCTAAAATAAAAATAATTTTCTATTTTTCCTATCTCTTGTAATCTTCATACCAAGGATTTTCTTTACGTCCCCCAAATCCTTCATAGCAAAAGAATTCACTAACCGATGTTTGAACTCCTTAATGTGAACCATGTTAGACCCCGCTACAAGCATATCATCAACATATAAACATAAAATAATGTAGTTGTCATCATCTAACCTCTTAAAATAAACACAATGGTTTGAATTACACTGACTATAGCCATGCCCAACCCTAAAGCTCGGGTGTTGCCATAATAGTGGTTTGCACTTTCTGGGAGATCCTGATTTTTGCTGAAATCACATTTTTTTAGAAAATATAATGATTTAAGCCTTGAAAATTTCCATTTAAAGGATTCCAATTGAAGAGGATTTGATCAAACCACCTTAGACCAAGCCCCCTTTGATAGAACCTCGCTAGTTTTAAACCATACCTATAACGAAATCTCTTTTACACCTATTAAAATGCTGACAAATATCCACTTTTGATTTACCTTTTGGGGGATCAAATGAATTCATTTAATTTTTTTTTTGTAAGTATGTAGTCCTTATTAGCTTCCAGAAAAGTATAATTTTAATTAAATTAAATTTAATTATTATATTTATTTTTTATTTCTTGTGAAAGTAGGGTTTTCACTGAAAATCAAGCTCTCTATTTTGGACATGTGGAAAAATGGCATATTATAAAAAAAAATTTGAAAAATATGAGTGCACTATATATTGAAGTCCTTGATCCAACAAAAAAAGAAAAATTGAATTTTGGTACACACAAAAAAAGCTACGCGTTATACGGTCAGCCTATGTCTAAATTGGAATTGGTTTGACTTCAAAACTTGATTAAGCAAAAAATATTTAAAACACTATGAAACCAATTGGAAGCACTAGATATCATAGTTACAAATATAAATTCAAAAAAAATAGAATTTTATCCTTCATAGAAAAAAATTTGTGTTATACGTGAGCGTCACTCTTTAAAAATGTTGTTTACTGAAAAAAACTAGTTTTTGAAGGAGATGGAAAAAGAAGTACAATCTGATTCCAAAAATTTTGAAAAAAATATATTTAGAATCTAAAAAAAAAAATTCACAAATCACTAGTTTGCATCATCTCCAAATTCCTCATAGTTTAGCCACTATAGGTACCCAAAAGTGAAGATTTAGTTAGAAAAAAATATTTCAATGTCTAGTTTGTCCAAAAATTGTAAACTAGTACTCTGGGATCACCCGCTACCAAATTTAATATACTATTTTTGAGGTTCTTGCTTCAAGCCATATAAACTTTTCTTTAATCTTCACACCAATTTCTCCCAACCTTTGACCCCAAATCCTTTTGGTTGTTCCATATATATTTCCTCTTCCAACTCACCATGGAGAAAGGTTGTTTTAACATCTAGCTATTCCAAATGAAAATATTTAGTAGCCACAATACTTAAAACCGTACATATAGAAGTCATTTTAACAACCAGAGAAAAAATATCAACAAAATCAATACCCTTTTTTTGTGCAAATCCCTTTATAATTAACCTGGTTTTAAATGTTTTCTTACCTCCATCCTCCTCTTTCACCCTATAAACCCATTTGTTTGGTAAAGCCTTTTTACTTGTAGGCAACTTATATAATTCCCAAGTCTAATTTTTCAACAAGGAGTCCATTTATTCTTCCATTCCATACTTCCACTGAACCTTGGTATCCACTTGATTTACATGGAAAACCCTAAGTAGGGACAAACCATGGTGAGGATTATCTCGCATGTATATGAATAGTAACACTGAATATAATTAGGCTCACTGCCAAGGGCTCACTTCCTAGAAAAGAAGAAAGGCTCACCGCCATAAGGACTCACTATCTAAAAGAAAGAATGAAAGAAGAAACTTTCACAAAGAGATTGACTATCTTAGAGCAACAGAAAAATCCACCACTACAACTATGCCATCTACAACATTTGGCTCACTACCTCTAAAAACTTCAAGCACACTGAAATGTAGAAACCTTTTTCTCATTGCATCTAAAAGTCATTAGTGTTTAAGCTCACACTTATATCACCATAATTAATAGCATTCACATCTCTTACACACCACATGCCATCTCCAAAAATTTACCTTGAATTTATACTATTTGTGAACATAAAATTCATCCTACTCCCTTCTAGTTTTGTTTTTTGCTAAGTACCGGCCCATGCCTAAATGAACATCATTGGCACATTGTTTATGAACTCCACCATGTGTCTACTCAGTACTCTCTGAAGGAATTTTCCCCTTCACCTTTCAAATGGCCCATGCCATGTTTCCATGTGTTGTCACACACACTGAAAATCTGCTTCCTTTCATTTTTTAGTTGAGCCCTACCTACGCCCCACATAGTCTTCATTCGCATATGCTTTGGTGGACCCCACAATCGGTGCTAATGTAAAAGAACACTTCCACGTGTCTTCCTAGCACAAGCCTTCAACAGTGAAAAGGTTGGATGTACCAAAGGCTACGAAATACTACCATGTGTCTCTTCGTCGAGGACTTCTTTGAAGCAAGGATGGAGCGAATTGTCAACTGTGATATATTGCCATGTGTTCTAACTACCTCACTAGGTAGCAACATTTGTCTAAACAAGTCTTTTTCGAGACCACTGCCATCATTTGCAAGGGATGCATTTGGCTAGGGATCGACCACATGTTATGGCCCAATTTTTTTTTGTTGCAACGACCAAGGGGAATCATTGTTGCTACATCATTGCTATGGGTACCAAATTTTTTCTGTTATTGCTCGCTAGGCGGTGGGAATACTCACTATATATGTTGCTCCTTTCTTCAAATAAAGGGTTCCAAGAGTTCTATGCATTCCAAAATTGTAGGAAATATAAATATTTTATAAAGACAACAGGCCTTTTTATTAGTTTAGATTATTGCAAAAAGACTTGAAGACTATGCCACTGGTCAGCCTTTTTGTTTCTCTCTTGCTATTTGATAAACTTTATATTGTGCCATTATTGTTTTTGAATGGTTCATTTGTAGAACTTCTATAATTTTAATGCAAGTTTGTTGGTTTAGATCATGTCTTTTTACTCTTCTTTCCAGTAAATGGGTGTGAAAATTATTGTATATCATTGAATGTACTATTCATTCTTCAATCTTTAAATTCTGTCATTCTAGGATATAGCAAATTGTTGAGCGGGCCCTTAGATCATATCCAAAAGATAGATTTATCATTTCTTTTATCTAAATATTGGTGCATCACCTTCGTTAGATCTTTCATTTTTATATTTTCTTCCTTTTCCCTTTCCAAACCCCAATTATAGAAGAAGTCAACTTCTTTAAAAATCCAGAGGTCACTCAGTTTAGTGCAATAGGTCCCCCATAAATTGAATTTCCCACAAAGGGTTGTTACCTTTCCATTTTTTGGCATCAACACTACCTACAACCTAAACAATCTCAATTAGGTTTGTCTCAATGAAATGTATACACCTTGTTAGGAAATATTGCATTCGAACCCACAATCTTAAATCATTTCCTACATAACCTATGAGAGATTAAAATGCATACAAGTTTTCCAAATGTATAGATCAAATAGACAAACCACGAGATAACATAAGATATACCCTAGGAAAACCCTAAAGAGCGAAAAAACCAGGCTCCAAAAGTATCCATACTCCATTATATTAATCAACAACAAAACAATATAAGAGTTATAATGAATACCTTTGAAGCATCAATCCCTCCAATGCATTCCCATGTGATAGCCAAACCACTCAACCAACCTAAACCACTACACACGTGTTTGCTTTTATAGACAAAAGCTCACACAAAATACAGCTAGTTGTAAGGTAAAACCATGCATCACAAAACCACTAACCCCTTATTTAATATTGGGTACTAAGATATCACATTATTTAATATTTTCCCAATATTAAATCATTATCACATGTATCCAATACAAATAATAATAATACAATGTTACAATATAACATAAGTGGATCCCCAAATAATTACCTACTATGATTAACAACACCACCAAGGTGTATCACAACTAGAAATAATTATTTAATTACAATAATATGATAAATCAATTTATGCAATGGTGTACAACACCATATCTCAACATTCTCTCACTTGTATACATTGCATAAGGGATCGATACATGAAATGCATCATCACAGTCATCCATGAAACCACATGAATTTGTAACATACTTTCGTGCTCCATCAAGATACCTGCAATAAGAACCAAGTGACCACCATCTCAAGCAAGAACTCCTCTCATCCTCCAATATGCCACCTATGGAAGAAAGGAACATGCCAAGGTGAAGATGCACTGCAATCCATAAGCACGAGCATCAAAACCAAGTGATAACAAAGGCTTCAAACAAGTTGTTGTCAACTAAAAAACCCACACGATTGGAAATAGCATCCACAACACATGCTGATACATCCAACCATATATGCCTCCAAGGTATCAACACATTAGAAAAATCATTCCAAGAACCTATGAAACCTATAAATTGCAACCAAGCTCCTACATAAAACCTATCAATGAAGTGCATACATATCCAACAACTCCCACTACATAAGTAATGTCAAAGCATATCAATTCTACCAATCAACACTAAACATCAAGGTGTGATAAGTAAATGAAAGAATGAAGTACTAATAACAATAACAATGATCCACACATGCAACCCAAGAAGTTGCATAATCTCTCACATGTTGCCACCATCCTCCCTAAAAGCATAAACATCCAAGGAAGGAACCATGAAGAGAGAAACCTATAAACCATAATGTCCTCCTACTAACACCTCAAAAGTGTATTGTTGTGTCAAGTATGATCTCCTAATAATCCCAAATTAAAAGCCTCAACAACATCCATAACACTCAACCTCATAGATCAAGTACAACATATGAATCAATGTAACAATTCCAACATGAATGTAAGCTTCTCTAATCAAGAAGATCAAACTCAAAGTATCCATCCAAAATACTAGAAATCAACCCATATACCATCTCCTAAAAATCCTCATCAAATAATGATATCATAAACTCAAATGCACAAGGAGATAACCATGCTATAACATCCCTCAAAATGAATCCTCCAAAACTATCTATCCATACCTCAAGATCCATATCTATGAAAGATAAAGCATATAAACTCATGCTAAAACAATACTCAAATGAGTATCCACATTAAATCACCATGAAACAACTCAATTCCATGAGAAATCCAAGCACAAATCATAACACATATGAAAGATATAATGGGTGAATACCTCTAAAATAAAGAATTGCCAAATAGACCAAGGGTGGGGAATGAGACGTCTCCTCTAGGATAACCAAGCCATCATGACTCACTCCAAGAAAAATATCCTCTATTGGTCCATCATGAAATCATGTCCCTAACAAGGTGAAAGCTCCTCAGTCTTCCTGCTAAAACCTCCAAAGAGTAACCGTCTCAAGAAAATGTCTCTAATAACAAGAGAACTCCAACCATCACCTATATCTCTAAGTAGCCACAAGCACCTATAACCAATCAATCCATGCCAAACTTCAAATACATCATAGCACCATCATGAAGTAATCAATAAAATGATCAATGTATTCAATACAAAGAGAATCACACATGATCAATGTCAAAGCTCCAACTACATAATCAAGAACTTATCATGACAACATGATATAACCTTCTCCTCCTAGGAGATTACATGCACCATAACATACATCCTAGTCTTAAGAGAACATGAAATATTCCAAAATCTAATCTAGAATCAAGAGTGTACCATAACATCATAACAAACACTTTAAACCAAGAAAACATATCCCCAATCACATGAAGATAACCATACCAATTATGCATCCATGTCACTACCAACAACTCCCATTGAACCACGATATGAGATACACATGGCATCATGACTGCCATCTTCTCCATGAAGATCATCTAGGTCTACACACACTCAACTGAAATGTGAGTAACATACTAGTAAACCAAGATCTCCAAGTCAAGAAGATACATGCAACCACCAACAAACCATCACAAACCAATCCAACACCACCAATTCATCACTATCAAAATCTCCCACTGAAAGTGTATAATGAATTAATGTAACAAGCTACCATGACATCATGATTGAACCACATGCTACAAGTCCCATGAAACAACTAATCAAGTAATCAAATCATCCACCCTCTCAATCCCAATACAACATACTAATGCATAAATGACCACAAACAAGGCCAACTAATGAAATCTAAAACATCAATAAATCAAACTTGGTGGATATAGACAATCCACATTTAAGTCATCCCACTGTAATCAATATGCTATGCATACCTACCAACCACATAACTCGTAGATCCAACCACTGAAACATGCAAACTCATTATCACATTAGTAACTACAAACTAAGATATCAAAGAAGATAACCCTGTAGAAATCAAGACTCAAGCACCAAATCAACCATAGATCTAATTTACCAACCATATCCACAAATGAGCAATCATAGTCAAGGAACCAAATAAGTATCAAGAAGATAAAATGAATCTCCTAACATCAAACCATATCACCACCAAACACCACATATATGATCATGTTGTGCCAATGCATCAAATGTACTTGCATATCCATGACACCATAACCATATCCATCATTGTACCTGCACTCAACTATCACCCATAAAAGACTCCAAGTCTCAAACCATGTCCAACCATGTCCTTAAAACTAAAGACAACATGTGTACCTATCACCATCAAAGTCCCAACTCTAAAAAAACACCTGTAAACCTATACCTAGAAGCACCAATCTGATAATTAGTTGTAGCATCATAAATAACATATAAAAACATGTACTCCCTCAAGGTTTCATCTCTTGAATCATTCAGATGCTCACACAATCACACCCCAAATCTCATGTACCTACAAGTGATCAAACAAGTATCAAACATTCCCTACACCACATTTTGACTGAACCACTGTGTATTACACCGCATTTTGACTGAGCCACTATGTATTACACTACAAATTCTCTTGAACGCCTCTTCGAAATTAAAAAAAAATCTGATTTCGTACGCAAAAATTATGACCAAAAACATACAAAGGAGAACATCTGACTTCTAGGCTCCAAAAAAAATGTCAAAATGGAAAAATTAGGGAACCAAACTTATACCACTACATAGTGCTTAGAACTAGCTTTCCAACGACTACAAGAAGTCAAAAAATTGACATTGTGGGTGAAATTTATGCAAAATTGAAAAAATGGCTAGAAAAAGACCTAGTGGCTATTGGGTGGCAACTTGGTGGCCCCACCAATGACAGTGGCAACTAGGCAGCACTCAGGTGGAGGAGTGGTGGTGGAATCCAAAACCTTATCCAATTTAATTTAATTTTTCAAAATAAAAAAAAATTCCCCCTCCCCCCATATGGCAGACCCAACCAACATTTTTAATATGGCTTATATCATTTTGAAGTCTGGGCTAGCACTTTACATGGACTTTGTTTTAATACATTTAAAAATATTTCAAAAGGCAATTTAAGTTTTTTTTTTGGAAAACTGGCCATCATTGGCTGGTAAGTCAACCACTTGCTACTACCAGTGGGGACCCTGGTAGTGTTGGTGGTACCTACAGGTACTAATTGACACTGTTAGAACTTGCCAGGCTGACAAGGGGCATACAGGGGTATGCAGACCTCCACCCTCCCTTTAATTTTTTTTTCATTTTTTAAATTTATTTTTCAATAAATTTTTCAAAAAAATCCTTTTTGCCTTTGTTAATAAAAAATTATTTTATCTTGCAAGTGGAGAAATATTTTCTATGAATGGATTTATTTATTTTTTTAATAATATTTTTTTGCACATGGGTCAAATGGGTAAATTGGCCTTTTCGCTATTTTTTTTTGTTTTTTTTCAACTTCTCCAAAATAGGTTAAATTTTATATCAAAATTTGTCTCTCGGCTAATCTGAATCCAACCATGAGGTCCATTTTGTCTCAAGAGGTCATCCATGAAATTTACCCTACAAAACCCTCATATTCAAACTCAAACCAAGAAACACTTTTTCACCCAAATTTGGAAAATTTTAGATCTGCAATATTCCCAACAAATTTTGACAACCCAAAAGGCCAAATTAGAAAATAAACACCTACAACATGTGTTTCATATCTTGTAATGCCTCAAACTCTACATGCATGTCCATGGCTTCAACTTTGCAAAAACTCTCAAATTAGGGTTATAACAAAAAAATCTTTGACCATGAAAGCTCTGATACCACTTTTTAGGAAATATTGCATTCAAACCCACAATCTTAAATCATTTCTTACATAACCCATGAGATATTAACATGAATACAAGTTTTCCAAAAGCATAGATCAAATAGACAAGCCACAAGATAACACAAGATATACCTTGGAAAAAACCTCAAGAAGGAAAAACCCAGCCTCAAAAAGAGTCCATACTCCATCATATTAATCAACAACAAAGCAATACAAGAGTTACAATGAATACCTCTGAAGCATCAAGCCCTCCAATGCATTCCCATGTGTCCAAGCATGAATCCACACATCCCATGCCATGCTTCACAAATATACTCCACAAGAAGACTCAATAATTACAACCAAACCACTCAGCCACGTAAACCACTACACATGTGTTTACTTCTATAGACACACGCTCACATAAAATACAACTAGTGGTAAGGTAAAATCATGTACAAATAAACCATGTGAATACAAAACCACTAACCCCTTATTTAATATTGGGTACTATGAAATCACATTATTTAATATTTCCCCAATATTAAATTATTATCACATGTGTCCCACACAAATAATAATAATACAATGTTGCAATACAACATTTAAATGGGTCCCAAAATAATTACCTAGTGTGATTAACAACACCAACAAGGTGTATCACAACTAAATACTTATTTAATTACAAGAATATGATAAATCAATTTATGCAATGGTGTGCAACACCACATCCCAACACACCTCAAACATGCAACACTAAATAGGTTGGCACCAAACACTTTTGTAGTAGAAATAAGTGAAGGAAAACCACACCAAGGATTAACTAGGACACAAATCTACACTGAGATGCTTCACCACGATTCCATAAACAACAAAAAACCTCCACAATTAGCACTAGCATGCCAATTCAGCCAAACCTACACTAACACTAACAAGCAACCATATACACACCTCTCCTGGTCTGAAAACAACATGTGAACAATAAATCAGCACTTCAAAACATCTAAACAACATCCTAGATATCCTAGCATCATCAAAATATTTTACAACACTACCACAACCACCTCCAATTGAGAACACCATCATTCTATGCAACCAAAGATACTGCCACAAAACACAACTTATGAATCTAGACTTGTGAAATAGTTGAACACTAGAAACTTCAAGGGAAGGAATTTATAGACAATATGAGCATCTTCCCAAATTTGCAAGACAATGAACTTCAATGTAGAGAAATGTGGAGCAATCTCATTTCTCCTAGAAAACCTTCTATATAGGCAAACACATAGTCAAACACAACTTTCACTACCGCACAATCCAAAATTTGAAACTTTGTGTATAGCACCTCTAAAAACCTTTGACCATCACATCCAAACCACACAAGCATATATTCAACCATGAAGAAATGCATAACTCAACATAGAACATACTTTTATCACACTACACTCTTTTATTCAATTTTTCTCAAAATCACTTGGAAACCAGGTGAACCAACTGCATTAGCAACACCACAAACACCTTCTCATCATGGACACACTAGAGGTTGACATCAAACTGTAATACAGATGAAAACATATTGCAACAATCTCAACAACTCCAACAATCTCCACACTAGGGGTTGACATAAATGTGATATCAAACCACAACACATCCACACTTGACATTGATGGAAACACTACCAACAATATCCAACAACTCCAATACTAGGGGTTGACATCAATGGGAACACCAACATTTTTCCAAAAACATCCCCCTTTGTCATTGATGGCAACACCAGCTTTGAAAAACCATCAACAACAAAAGAAACTTTTCATCAAGTAGCACTCCCCCTTACTAGGGCATCTCTTACACTTCTTTTCCTTGTATCTTTTAGACACTATTCTCTCCCCCTTTTTTTTTCTCTGAAATCATCACTTTCTCTCCCCCTATCTTGAGGAGATTTTCAGACTTTATTCTCTCCTGCTTTGACATCAATGGAAAATGGAAACATCTTTCCTTTTAACATCACCTACATACTTTCACTTTAGGCAACACCAACAAGCTCCTACTCTCTCTCCACTACTCTTTCCATACAACTCTCTCTGCTTCACATTTTTTACTACTCATTCTTCACTTCTCTCTCTTTTTCTTACTCTTTTCTCTCTTCCCCAAAGAAGAACACTACTACCTACTCCCCCTGAGAGGTAGCCTTCAACATCAGTCCAGGACCAAGAACGTATCTTGAAATGCTCCCTGGAAAAATGCACACTCTTATGAATCTAATTCAAAGAAGGAGAGGAAATAACCCCTAAATTTTGTTAGAGATACTCAAATGTATCTTTTGGAAGATCCTTTGTAAAAATATCTACAACTTGATCCTTTGTAGGAAAATACTCCAACTTCACCTCATTCTCTACAAATTTTTCTCTTAGAAAGTGATACCAAATAGATATATATTTTTTCTTAAATGCATCATTGGGTTCTTTGAAATATTGATAGCACTTACATTATCACAAAGAATAGAAATAGGTTCATTATGTGATACTTTGATATCATTCAATGTCTACTTCATCCACAACACTTGTCTACAACATGATATTGCTACTATATACTTTACCTCTATAGTAGATAATAACACTGAATCCTGCTTCTTACTCAACCAAGACACCAATCTACTTCCAATAAATAAAGCACCTCCACTTGTACTTCTGTCATCTATACAACTTTCCCAATCTATATTTGTATATGCACTAAAGGATAAATTAGTATCCCTAGGATACCATAAACCAAAGTTTGGATTGCCCTTCAAGTATCTAAATATCCTCTTCACTATTGCCACATATGATTCTCTAGGATCTTCTTGAAATATTTCCACAAGACACACTGCATGCATGATATTTGGTCTAGTACTAGTTAGATATAGTAGTCCACCAATTATTGATCTATACTTGCTCTGATCCATCTTAGGAGATTCATCATTTTTTCTTAACTTACAAATAGTAACCATAGGAGTACATACTGGTTTAGAATCCTCCATTCTAAACTTCTTCAACATTTTCTTGACATACTTAGACTATGACATGAATATACCTTTTTCTGATTGACTAATTTGTAGCCCAAGGAAGAAATTTAACTCTCTAAACATTGACATCTAAAACTCTTTCTACATCTCCTCTACAAAATACTTACACATACTTTCACTTCCTCTAAATATTATGTCAACATATACAACCAAAATTAGGATTTGATCTCCTTCAACCTTGAAGTAAAGGTTGGTATCTGCAGTACCCTTGTTGAACCCTTTTTGTAATAAGTACTTGTCTAATATTTCTTACCAAGCTCTAGGAGCTTGTTTGAGTCCATATAAGGCCTTCTTCAATCTTCAAACCATATTAGCATCATCTAATAACTAAAAAAATTTTTGTTTTTAAATGTACACCTCTTCTTCCAACTCACCATTCAAGAATATAGACTTGGCTTCCATCTAATATACCTTCAAGTCTTTATGTGTTACAAAATCCAAAAACATTGTAATGGATAACATCCTTGCCACCGGAGCAAAATTCTCTTTAAAATATATTCCTTCCCCTTATGAGTAGCTCTTACACACAAGTGTAGCCTTATTTCTAGAAACCTTTCCATCCTCATTTAGTTTGTTCTTGAAAACCCATTTAGTTCCTATAACATTCTTGTTTGCTAGTCTCGGGACCAATTCCCAAGTTCGATTCTTCTCAATCTGTCCCAAATCTTTTTTCATAGCTTGATCCAATTCTCATCTTTGCATGCCTCAATTACAATTTTAGGTTCTACCTCAGAAAGTAAACAAAATTTTACCTATTCCTTTTTCATTGCAATTTTTCTTCTTGTCATCACACCTTTGCTCTTATATCCAATGATTTGATATTCAAAATTATTCTACACATACTTAGGATTCTTAGGGATCTTTGTTATAGTTTCTTCCTCTTCAACTGTCATTTCTTTTTCTTTCTCTTCATCTTTTTCTTCTTCACTGCAAGGGGGTTCATTAGATTCATATCCTTCTATCATCACTTAACTTTGATGTGGTTCTTTATCCACGTTGAAACTTGCACTCTCAACTATCTTCTTCAACCTTTTGTTGTAGCATCAATAGGCCTTGTTTTTTGTAGAGTATCCAAGGAAGATTCCTTCTCTAAATATTGTATCAAAATTTCCTAAGTTTTCTTTATCTCTTCTGATATAGAATTTACTTCCAAACACTCTAAAATATTTCATATAAGGATGTTTACCAACCATAACTCATAGGGAGTCTTTGAACTATTCACTCTTTCTTGACCTTTGTTAAGAATATAGAATGAAATATGAATTGCTTCTCTCCAATAGAAATTTATTATATTTTCTTTCTTCATCATACTCCTAGATGCTTCTTGAATTGTTTTTTTCTTCCTCTCCACAACTCCATTCTGTTGAGGAGTCCTAGGAGCTAACAAGTGTCTCTTTATGATGATCTTTGTAAAAAGTGTTAAACTCATTTGAAGTAAACTCACCAACTCTATCAGACCTTAAACACTTGAGTTTCATATCCATTTCATTCTCAACCTTAGATTTAAATACTTTAAAATTTTCTAGAGATTTTGATTTTTCTTTGAGAAATGCTACCCAAGTAATTCTACAATAATCGTCAATCAACAACGTAAAATACATGTCACCATGAGAGCATCTTATTCTAGTAGGTCCACATAGGTCTATATGCACCAACTCCAAAGGACTTGCAGTATAATATTCTTTAGTCTTGAACCTACCCTTTGTTCACTTTCCAAACTAACATTCTGTGTAGATTGCATTGATAGGTTTTGTAATATTTGGAAATCTCTCATAGAATCAATAGAACTAATCTTCACTAGGCTATCAAAATTGGCATGACCCATTCTTCTATGCCATAGCCTACTTTCATGGATTTGAGACATAAATCACTTAACACCACCATATTTGAGCCAAAAAACATTACCTTTTGTCCTCATTCCTATAGCAACCAAAGACCTAGAGCCTCCTTTTATAGTTTCACAACCATCATCTTGAAACATCAAATTGTTTCCTCTACTACACATTTTTTCTACACTTAGAAGATTATGCTAGAGACCCTTGACATAAAGAAAATCATTTGTTTTATGCTTACCATCAAAAATAATTGAACCTTTTCCACATATCTTAGTAGATGTATCATCACCAAACTTAAGAGGACCACCATCATACTTTTTAAGTTTAACAAAATTACTCTTATCACCTATCATATTATTTTAGCATCCACTATTAATTATCCAGTAGTTTCTTTCTTCTCTTGCATAAAAAGTAGTCACCATAGTTCCATCAACCTTGTGACCTATTTGTGGAGCACTTTCCTCCACACATCTTTTAGGAATAGTAGAACTAGTTCCAACATTTAAAGTCATTAACAAGCATTCATCACTTTCTTCATCAAGGTAGTCTAGTTCCTCATCATCAGATACACCATTTTCTTTCTCAGTATAATAGCTCTTCTTGATAGATTTACCTTTACGATCCTTATGTTTGTCATTTGCAACTTTGATTGGACATTTAGAATTATAATGACCTATCTTTCCATAATTGAAACACTTAAATGGTAACTTACCTCTGTATTTTCCAAAGCCCTTTTTCAATCTCCTTACAAAATTTTCTTCCACTTCATCAAGATCATCAAGATTTGATTTATTAAAAATTTCTTTTTTTTGTATCATCTTGACCAAAATCTCTCAGTTCATAAGAAATTAAACCACCAAACATCTAATCTCTAGAATAGTAATCTATATTTTTGAGCTTCCTCAATGGAAAATACTTTAGAACTATAATATTTAGGAAGAGTTCTTAATACCTTTTTCACAACAACACTTTCTTCCAGCTTTCCACCAATACCATTGATGACATTGACAACTTCATCTACTTTGAGCATGTAGATAGTAATATCTTCATCTTCAAACATCCTTAGGGTTTCAAATTTGTCTTAGTAGTTCTACATCTTTGCTTGCTTGACCTTATCATCTCCTTCATAAATTATTTTCAAGTTTGTCCAGATCTCTTTAGCAGTTGAGACATCACTTTTCCCAGTTTTGAATCAAAAAGACCACTCAAAATAGCATTCCTTGATTTTTCATTTTTCTCATAATCCTTGATCTCATCATCACTTATCAGACCATTTGTAGGAAAGGTATATCCCTTTTCAACTGATTGTCAAACACCAAACCCTAGAGAGATAAGAAAGGATTCCATCCTAGCTTTCTAACAAGAATAATTTGTTCCATCGAACGTAGGAGCTTTGAAACCATTCGTAGAGGGCTCCTTTATTATCTACCTAGCCTCTCACTTTCCTTTATGCTTACACTTTTTCCTATCCATATCACCCATATCATTTTCATTCCCCATCCTAATCCCACTGTTAGTCAGATGGTATATCTTAGTTGAGCATTCGATAGATTGGATATATTATCCCAATTCCTAAGCTCTACCCATTTATTTTGGAATACATTTGTAGGATCCTAAAATATTTCTAAGATTTGATATCCTTTTATTAGTTAGGCTTTTTTTGTTTATAATCAATTGTATATACTGTACATAGAGTCAGTCATGTGTCACCATCTAGGTTTTATCATTGCATATACTTATTGCTAGGTCCCATCTTTGTGTATGTCACCAAGATTCCCCATCCAATTGGTTCTTGTAGCAAAATTCAATAGCCCCCTAAGGTTTCAATCCATCTTGATTGTTCATTTTCATGTTGATCCTAGAATCTATCTCATCCACCCTTTCTTCACAGGATACATCATTCCTTACATCAGACCACATCAATTCAATTCACCCATTGTCCTCATGGTAAATGATAATTAAGATTTCTTGGTGATTTTTCATTTTATTTATCTCTTTGAGATTCATACTATACCTAATCAGGGTTGCCACGATCCATCATATCATGGTGTGCTTTGACTAGTAGAAATAGGAGCATACATTGGATTTTGTGATCTTAATTTCTTAGTTGTCCCGCATTGTACCCACTAAGATATGTTGTGATCTTGTATTACACTCGGGCATCCTCATGTGTTTTTAGTTTTCTAACACAACCTCTCCAAGTCCCTTCATTACTTTTTGTGATGTTGGACTAACCTTCCTTTTTTGTTGTGTTATTCCTATGAATATGATACAAAGTCACCTTGGTTCCTCATATCCTAGTACATATTATCCCATGCTATATAAAATTAAGTGCTCACTACATGTAAACATAATTCATAACATGAAATTGCTCAATTTCCCATCCTACCATCTGCCATTCCCATTCCCTCATATTTTATCTCCATTCCTATTATCTCTTTCCTAATCATTGGGTTTTCAATTTGCAAGTGTGTCTACCAACCACTTTCCCCATCAGGTTGGTTCAATTTTGGTTGGTACACTATGGTGACACCTATCATCTACCCATATTTTCATCATTTCATTTTCATTAAGTTGTTTAGGATTTGTTATCCTAAGCATTTTTTCATCTTGTCATTACCATTTCATTTGTGCATTAAGTTGTTTAAAGTTTATGTTTTTAAACATCTTACCACTAGTTCACTCTCATTTTAGATTGCATCAATTATTTTAGTGGAATTCTTGTTATATTGCATTACTCATGTAGTATCATTATGTCATTGGGTTCATTTAAAATATATTTCATCTCATCACATGTTAGTTCAATTTAAATTACATTAGGTTCATTTTTATAAAATTACATACTAATCCATTTGAATTTCATTTTTATTTAAAATAAAATACATCCATATATAAATCCATCACATATCATTCATGAACATCCTAAATCACTACCTCATCATTAGGTTGATCATATATTTACATACATATTCATATTGTATCAAACATGTTAGTCCACATCACATTTGTCTAACATATACATATCGCTACATCTTGTATTACAAATGATTAATGGCATACATCATAATCATATGTATACATGCATGAATTCATACATTAATATACATCATAATAATAATTATCTACACATCATAAATAAATCATCCATAAATAAACACATCCATATCCATAATCCTAAAATCACCATAGTCCATATCATATATTGATATCAAAATAATGCCCATCATAAACATCCATAGGTGTCATCAAAATAATACAAATGTCCATGTTCAAATGCATCAAAATCAAAGTCTATATACATATGATACATAAAATTTCATGAATCAATATGAATAGAAAAATGAATAACTGTTGTAATTAGGACTTATGTCTTGATCAAAGAATCAATGGTCACCTGTATAGGATCTCTCATGTCCATCCCAATAACCCGTGTATCTGCCAAAATTGTTATCTATCCCCACCTATCTCCTCTACCCACTTCTCCCCACATCTAAATGTGTGGGGGATGGTAGCATTGATCCACTTAGTCCTCCCCTCCTCATCTTCCTTGTGGTTTCCCCATCAATCCACTTCTTTCCAACCCTAATCATAGTAACCCACTTCCCTCTAAACTTGATGCTTGTAAAAATAAGTGCCTCCTCTCTGCCTCAGGCATTGTTGCATAATACAGTCCCAATAATATTAGGCCTATCTACCCAGCCACACAATCATCTACGTATCTACTGCTCCTCCCCCTTATGCTATTGCAGTGTCCCTCTCCTACTAATATTTATCTCTATTGGCATGTAGTTGACTCCTCTTGATGTACCACACATCTCACACCAATCACAAGTTATCTCTCTTTGTGGTGATTGCTTACACCTCCCCCTATAGGTTGTGCATTTGTTCTTGCAAGTTGTCCCTCTCTACAATCATTGTAGATATATCCCTAGGTGTTGATTAGCCACCTGTATCTGGAGGTTATTGATCTTCATTATACTACTAGCCACATCATCTAAGGCCTTATATAAAAGGCCCTATAGTAGGTTAATCCTACTCTCTACCACTACTAATTTCCCCTCTAAGTCATTTCCTCCTCACCACCCCTCCTCTTGTCCTACATGTGGCATGACCTCCAGGTCTGACATCTCAAGATCCACTTCTATCTCCTCACCCTCACCCTACCCTCTCTATCATCCTTATCCTCATCATCATCCTCCTTGTCCTCATCATCCTCCTCCTCCACCAACTCCTCCTCAACCACATCATGCCCATCATGTCTCTGCTTGTGGTGTATGACCCCTTCTCACCCTTTGTCTCTCTCCCACTATAGCATCCTCTTATCCCACTACCTCTACCTGCACTGGGGTAGCAACCCTCGCTCCCATTGTTTCTCCTCTTAGAGGCATCACTACCTCCAATCTCCTCCCCTCCACTACTCAATGTATCCCTACATCCTCCCTATATCATCTTATACTCCTTACCAAGCGTATATGACCTCACACAATAGCACAAAAGGCAATTAGTGCTTTGGTGCTAGATTTTAGTGTATTTTGAGTGCATGAATTGAACAATTTGGCTAGCATTAAAGTCAGCACAAATAGGAAAGCTCAGTTCGGTGTCAGATTTTGCACCAAATTTTCCACTAGAGTTAGCACTGGAATTAGTGTTGATTTTAGCGCTGAAAAATCATGGCACCTTCGTTAGCACCTAAAATAGTGCTAGAAAGGAATGACGAAAATGGCACCAAAATTGCCACCCAATTTGCTTCCGGTTTTGCTTCCTTGTCTACTCCCATTTTTGCTTCTAGTTTTGCTTCCAATTTTATGTCCAATTTTTCCTCCAAGTTTTCTTCCAATTTTCTTCCAATTTTGCTTCCAATTTTGCTTCCTTTTTTTTTTGGTTTTGATTATGGTTTTCCTTCCACTTTTTCTTCCAGTTTTTCTTCCATTTTTGCTTCTAGTTTTGCTTCCAATTTTTCTTCCAAGTTTGCTTTTAGTTTTGCTTCAAATTTTGCTTCCAGTTTTGCTTCCATACTTGCTTCCAGTTTTTCTTCTAGATTTACTTCTAGTTTTTCTTCCAGAGTTGCTTCCAATTTTGCTTCCAGGTTTGCTTATGGTTTTGCTTCCAAGATTGCTTATGGTTTGCTTCTAGTTTGGCTTCCATCGTTGCTTCCCTTTTTGCTTCTAAAAATTCTTCTTTTTTTACTTCCATTTATTAATTTAATATGTTTTATTTCATTTTAATTAGTTAAATATATCGTGCCTCTTAAATAACTCATATGATTATAGAGTAAGTAATTTAATTATTTAACTCATATGATTAAATAACAATATAATTTTATACACCTAAAAAAGGTCATCATATTCAATTAATTAAATATGAGCTATTTAATTAATATTTTGACTACATATAAATAAAGTCTCTCTTTATTTATATTGTTCACTCTTCTCTAATTCCTCAAAATCATATTCTTTTAAATTATTAAATAAACAAAGTTTTCTAACCATGTTTATTTAATTAATCTTCATTAATCCTGATTAGGAAAAAGAGCACATGTCTACTACTTTTTCTTGTGCCACCTCACAAAGGTCACATGAAAATAAATAATCCTAATTATTAATTAGAATTATCCTCACACACTTCCACCAATTGGAAAAAGCACATGACTTTATCCTCACACTTCCACCAAATTTGGAGCACATGGTCTTTATTTCACACACTTGGGTCTCCCATCCATTTGGCATGTTGCCCATTGGTCAAGAGATTCTTCCATCCAAATCACATGTTGTCGTTGGTCAAGGGGACAACATCTTGATTCTCTCCATCTCCACCATTTTTTCTTTCTCATTCGAATTTGGACCGTTGATCTGTGCCAACTCACAAGATCCTTGAGAAATCCTATAAATACACCCCTTTGCATTTGTGTTTATCATCCACATTTGAAGTAAAGTTATTATGTAGGTTTATCATAGGAGCTTGGAGAATTCTTGGAGTCTTATAGTTAGTTTTTATAGCATATTTTACTTTGCATTCTCATCCTAGATTAACATATTACTTCATAGTTGCATTTTATCATCCATATTGCATCATAGTTGCGTTTTAGATTAGTTTATTTTATGTTTGCATTTGAGCATATGTAGAATCATGGATAGATCATTATAGTTTCATATCACATCTTGCATTTCCACTTGATCATTTATCGTAATCTCCACTAACCCTTCTAGCACACATTTACATATAGAAATCATCTTAGCTTACATATTAAGCATTAAATCTCATTTTCTAAGTTGTCATTTTAACAACCATTGTGCTCATTGAAATCTGAGGGTCAAATGGTTTAATAAATCTTGTAAATAGAGGACAATGAGATGTTCTTGAAAGGTTTTATTGTATTATGAAATAGAGTAGTTTACTTGATTCGAATCTTCAATATAAATTGTTTCATTAAGGTTTGTGTTGATTTAATCTCTCCAAATTTGACACACAAAATGGCACCCACCATGGGGCCTTTGCCTCACTTGATTCTAACTTTGTTGCAAATTTCATGATTGCAAGTTTAGATTTGAGACTTTTGGAGCATTTTGTAGCTATTATGGAGCCTTTTGGCATTATTCTAGGAGTTTTGGCACCTTCTATCTCTATTTTCGCACATTTTGCTTGAGTTTTGGTGCCTTTTGCAAACTATTTTGAGACCATTTTCACCTGTTCCAAGAACTTTCTGCACTATTTCTAGAGTTTTGGAGCCTTTTGCAAACTGTTCTGAGACCATTTTCACTTGTTTTGGGAACTTTCTACACTGTTTCTATAGTTATGATGCATTTTGCTTAAGTTTTGGCACCTCTTGCACTAGTAGTCCTAAGAACCTTAGAGGTCACTTTTGCAACAAGGTCAAAACACAAGAAGAACATAGAATACAAACTTGATCCATACGTCATGAGTAATCCAAATCAATTGAACTTTCAAAGCCTTACAACGTCGATTGATTATCAACACTCACATCTACACAAAGCATACATGGGATCATTACCAAAGACAAATGGTAATGGCACAACAAGTGTGAGTATGCCCAAATCAAAGATTGGAACACATTTCCCAATGAAGAGTGGCTCTTGATGTATGGTGGGTTGATCATCGAATGGGGTTAAAACATCTTCAAGGTGTTCATCGATGGAGAGATCTTGATCATTGTCCTCAAAAATTATCATTTTTTGTGTTTGTGCTTGTGTTTGTTGAGTAGCTTGAGAGGCTTGGGAAGCTTGAGAGGATTGTTTCACTTGTCGAGCTTGTGTTGCTTTTTGCTTGGTTAGATATTGTTGGATGGCCTTTTGGTAGGCCTAGTGAGCTTTTAGCACAATGTCATATTGTCTTGCTGCATTTGATTTTGGTGGTAGTGGTGGTGGATTTGGAATCGTGTTAGATGTAGTGACAAGCGTTTGAGATACACTCAGAGCAATCATGGTAGTGATGGGTTGAGATGTGAGGGTTGGAATGATTGAAGGGATAGTGATGGTTGGAATAATCGAGGTGATAGGTCCTTGGGAGACCACATTTTGATTTGTCAGGATTGATTTTGTCATTTGATTAGATACCATCTGTTGGTGTGATGTCGATGGTATATTCCAAGGATTTGATGTGATCGCTTGATTGGCATTTGGATTGATTTGGATGGAGTGATTGGTGCTAGGTAAAGGGGGAAGCCCTAAACCAAGGAATGATGTTGATATGGGTAATGGTGGTGGAGATGTCTCTTGGCGCAATGACTCAACTATTTTGGAAAGTGTAGCAATTTGATTTCGCCAAATTTGTTCTTGATTTTGATCTTGACTTCCTTGGTATAGTTGATTTGGCTCTTGTTTAAGCAAATTTGGAGTGTGTACTTGTGTTTGATTTTGGAAAATGTTTTGATTTGGGATGACATTCAGATTTCGCATGATAGGTTGGAATTGACCATTGTTCATGTTGGTAATATCCGTATGATTTGCAAATGTATTTATCCAAAAGTTTGTTGGATTCATGTTTCGAAAACTTGTACTTGGTACATTCTCATTTGGTATATTTTTCAAAGAATTCTATCAAACAGTTCATTTGCTTTATTTGTGCTTCCACATTTCGCATACATGGCTACCAGAGCATTTCCATCTGCAGCACCTGATAAAATTCCCCTATCCTTTATGCTTTTATTTATACCTATACCCTATTCCAAAGCTCCTCTTTTGGCACAAGTTGAGAGTACACTGGAAAATATAAACTGATTAGGTTAGAGACTTGTTTGTTGCATATGATGAAACAGTGCAACTACCTTGCGAGGTCAACCATGTCTTATGATGCTGCAATAACCATGTGTTCCATGAGAGGCTATCTTTATGTGATCAAACACGTTATGGGCTTCGCCATACTTTTGTAGCATGGGAATAGTGATTTTGAGTTTGATTTGCTTATGTGTGGGAACAACGGCTAATTAGGGGAATTATTGAGTGTTGATTGTAACAACTATTTAGAGGAATGAGCATTGACCAAAGGAAAAGATTGGACAAACCCCAAATAAGCAGTCAAAGTGTAGAGTGTGTTCTTTAAGCCCATTTTGTTTTGTCTTTATGCATTTATGATTTTTCAATCTACGTTTAGATAAATGAACAAGGGTTGTGTTATAGTGTAGTTTTTGCAGTTTTGGAAAACATGGGGTTTGATAAAAATTTATGTCTACAAGTTTTGGAGAGCAATAATAAAAACCACTTCTCATGTCCAATGTTGTCATTAAATAATACAATAATAAAGACAGATTTGAAATTGGTTGAAGATATTCTTGCTGACATGGAACTCTCTTCTTCTCCAAGATGATCTTGTGCCTAGTTTCATAAAAACATAAAATCATCAAGTATAGATGTCTTGGTAAAGAATTCCTTGAAAATATCTATCACTATAAGATCTTTATTGTTTTTTTGCTGCTCTATTTATTCTATTTTCACTCTTATCTAATGAAAAAAGAAGTATAGATGTCTTGGATATGAAGTTCTTGAAAATATTTTGCATCGCAATCCCCTCTAACCTAAAGAAGGACTAGCCTTCAAAAATTAAAAAACTATAATATTATATTTTAATTTTTGATAATTTAATATATTAGTATTTTAATATTTTAATATATTTTTAATACATTATTATTAAAATATTTTTAATACAACATCCTATCTTTGACAAAGCTGCTAGAAATGGGTTTTTAATGATTTTTAATTTATTTTTGAAGGTTTTCATGAGCAGAAACAACAAGGTCCATGCCATATTGGAGAGGTACAAATAAAGCATATGAAATTAATTCTATGATATGAGGAGTTCAGCAACAGAAAACTAAGTTTTCATTAAAAAGTTTTATAAGAGAAATTTTGGGAAGAGAAAAGGGAGGAGTAGCATTCTTGGAGAAGCCTAGTGGATGTTTTTTTTTTGTAGGTTGTGACTGATTTATATCAGTCCATTAAGTATTCAGATGAATAGGTAGAATTTACATGAGTTACATGTGGAGTTGAGGTGTTGGAATGAGGATATGTTTGCAAAAGCTCACAAGATTTAACATGGATTATGTTTGCATGTTTTCCTATTAGAATATTAGGTTTTGTAAGGATTTATTTGCTGCCCATTAATCCAAAGATGACTAAAAATTAAGTTATAATCAACTTTCTTTAACTAAATAATTTAATGTTTTCTTGTGCAAACAAATTGTGGAGTTTAATTTGCAAGTTCTTGATTTCTAATTTAAGTTTTTGTTGTGACATATTTTGGAGAGATTTTAGAGTGTATGAAGTGTTTGATTTAAGATTTGAAGGGTATGAGTCTCTCTTTACATCAATGCCCCTTAAGTTTATCGCACTTTGATGAATAAGAAGATAATGAACATTTTGATGAAGAAGAATTGATTTGAGCCTTCTTAAGAAGATGTTTCAACTCATAAATTTATTTGGAATAACATTGATGTTCATCATGCCCTGATTTCTTGCAATATTCACAAGTAGGCCTCTCCTTGTTAGATGATTCCCCTTTTGAGGGAGAGGATTTTGATTCATTATGTGGCTTTTTATTTTTCTTTTGCTTCTTTTCAAGATTCCTTGATTCTTTATGTACCATTGACTCACTAGCCAGCAATGCTTGGGACTTGGAAGGCTTGATTTGACCCATTTTCATTAACCTCGCTTCTTCTTAGATCAGGAGATTTACAAATTCGTCAAACTTATGATCAACATATGATTCTCCCATAGAAATTTGATGGGAATGAAAGCTATAAACAAACACGAATAATTATGACCAAGAATTTATAACACATTCAAAATCAATTGTAAATCCTCTTTATCATTTATGTTGCAGTATTTTAGTCATGTTATTAGTTGTTTAATCTTGGAGATATAGTCTTGGATGTGGTCAAAAAATTTAGTATCAAGATTCATCAAATCATTATCAATCTAATATCCCCTAATCTTATCAGTTTTACCATACAATTTCTCAAAAGTCTCCCAAGCCCCTTTAGGTGATTTGAATGATTCAACATGAAATTGTAAATAAAATGAGACTAAAGAACATATCCATCCAAGTGTTTTCTCACAATCAAGCTCCCATTTTTTCTAATTATTTAGCATCAGTAGGTTAAGGAGTGGCTTTATATGACCTATTAAACCTTTCATCATGAGATAATTCTATATTGATTTTCTCCATGAAGCGTAGTTATATGGAGTTAGGAGTTCCATTCATGATTTCCCCATTGTAAGAACACAAAATAAGTAAAAGAAAGCAACCAAACACTACAAGATTACCCCCCCAATTTACTCAATCAAGACATTCCCAAAAAATATATGATTTGTGGTAGTTTATACTTAGTGTGATTACAGGTGTCACTTGCCAACAAAAATGAAGTGGACTTGATCTGTAGTGCTTACAGATGCCAAATTAGGCCAGAATCTCAAAGAAAAGTATTTACACAATGAGATCAATGTAATTACACCACTAGAAAGTACACAAAAAATTATACTTACAAAAAAATCACCCAAAAATGTTACCATATGTAGGAGCAAGAGTAGAGCCTCGAAAGTTCTAAAAATGAAAATAACTTAGCAACAATTGTGAAAATCTATACTTTTTGGAAAAAGTAGGCACAAAAATATTAAAAAAATGTACCGCTATGAAGAGAATGAAATTTTGGCCTAAATTAAAAAAAATCTTGCAAAAAGAAGTTTGGATGATCAAGTTATGAGTGTTAAAAAATTGCCCTTGAAAACCAAAATGTAAATGATGAGGGGGGGGGGAATATTTAAGGAGTGTTGACATCACGTTGATGTCAACAACTCATGCAATTAAATTTGATAGTCTCAAAGATGTTATAGGTCAACCTGGTCAAGGGAATATTGTACAAGAATATACTGTCGTTAGAATATTCAAAGAATCAACGAAATATTTTTTCTTCTGCCACTAGAAAATACTTGAAGGATGGAGTATTCTAAATATCATATTTTTAAAAAATCTCTATTGGTTTTAAATTGGCTACCTATCAGGGGTCACTAGCGGTGGTGAAACCTCCTACCCACACCACATGGCATTATGGCAACACCCTAGTACCTTAATGGTACAAAAAAGTTTGCAGACTTGTACAGTTCGTAGACTATAATATATATATTGTAATCAAGGGAAAATCCTAAAATTATTATTAAGTGGGGTTAGCACAATAACAATAAAATTCCTATGAAGTAACAAAGTACAAAGGAAGTAATGTGAAGACAAAAGGGATGAAGTTACCCTAAGTCTTCACCTTCCATGATTAACCTTTGTTACACCTCCTAGCTTGCAGATAAATAAAAATGCCCTCAGATTTATGTGAGCAACTATGACTAAAGACTAAGCCCTATGCAAGTGTTGAAGGATTTGCAGAAAATAAAATGTCCCTACAATGGACTAAAATGCCTATGACTGTAAGTGACTATGATTGTAAGACTAGTAGCATAAATTGAAATCTAAACATGAGAGACTAAGAGTGCAAGAAGTCAAGAGAGCTGAGAGAGAGAGACCAAGAGAGACCTCCAAATGAGAACAAAATTGCCATTTTATAAAAACTGCAATTTTGAATGTGTGGCCAGGATGAGAAGATGACAAAAAACCTAGAATCAAAGATCAAGATTGAATGTTGCTGTGTGCATTAGGGTTAGGTCAAAATTAGGGCAATGATAAGGATGAAGGGCCAATATTGAATTATAAGATAATTCAATCAAGGGTCGAAATTAAATGAGATGTCAAAAGATAAGAATAAATTTGGAAGATAAGACTGGCACGGACAAAGAGGTTGCTGGAGAAATTAAATAATAAAATTTATTTCCTCCAGGTGACCAGTGAATAATTAAATAATAAAGATATTATTTAATTATAGAGGAACGTGACAAAAAGAATTATTTTGAATTAAATGATGATTTAATTCAACATTCAAGAGAGTGGACTAAATTAAATAAATAAAATTTATTTAATTAATGAGAGAAAAGACTAATGAATAATTAAATAATTAAAATAATTATTTAATTATAGTGGAAAGTGGACAAAAATTAAATAAATTAGAATCTATTT
Source organism: Sequoia sempervirens (assembly GCA_007258455.2). Classification (NCBI taxonomy): domain Eukaryota; kingdom Viridiplantae; phylum Streptophyta; class Pinopsida; order Cupressales; family Cupressaceae; genus Sequoia; species Sequoia sempervirens. Next base: position 225,121,693 of record VDFB02000002.1, read on the forward strand.
AATTTTAAAAGAAGGGAACTTAATTAGTGACGTAATTAAATAAATAAAATTTATTTAATTAATCAAGAGAGAATAAAGATAAAATGAATTAATTAAATAATTAAAATTATTTAATTAATAGAAGAATTATGACTTTAGAAATAATTAAATAATTAAAGTTATTTAATTATTAAGAATGAAAGGGGCAATGTTGAATAATCAAGAGTTGCAAGCCTAGGACAATTTTATGTGTCTACATTTTGCCCCTCTTTGTCATAATGTAGCATGTCGCATTGTGACAAAGAAAAAGTCAAAATATGCCCAGTGCAAAATAAGATGAGGAAGAATGATGAGGAGGGTTGTGGTATGCCCCCTCGAGAGGATAGACAGGTTCCAAGAACATGAGTGTGCTCTCGAAATTGATGAGAAGACTAGAATATGAAGAGACAAAGAAATGTTAGTGCAAAAGATATGGATGATGATATGGATGCAATGCCTATATGAGATGAGTGAGAGAAGATGACAAGACTAAAGAAGATGCATGTTAGTTCCTAGACCAAATCCTTCAAAACATTGCCATAAGACTAATATTTATTGCTCTTAATCATCATTGGGTGGTAAAAATGACACAAATGGACAACAAACACAATGGTATGACGTAGACCAAGGTGTGCAAGGTCATCCACTTGAAAAAATAGACAGTCACAGACAAGGAATGTCCTAACTCATACTAAGGGTCATGTTGCCCCAGTCTTTTTGTCAAGACAATCCACAGACAATAGTCAAAGAAAATAAAATATGCCAGGAGACATCATCGCACCTCTAAATCCTTTATGGGACATCCTTGAGGTAGCTAGTAACATGACCAAAAAGACAAGATAGTAAAAATATAAGACAAAATAGCCAAGATAGCCAAAAGATAAGATAAGAAAGACCAGAAAGATTAACAGCCATGTAATTTTGTTTGCCAATGTTTGTTTGCCAAATATCGAATTCTTGTTTGATTTGACAGTTTTGAAAATTTAAGAGATTTGCCAATTTGACGGTGTTGACGGTTTGACGGGGCCTATTGTCAGGAAGGACACATCCTGAAAAAGGAAAAGGACATTTTGACGAGGTCTAACTCCAAGAAGGACACATCTTGAAGAGGACCAAAGAGTGACGAGATTGACATTGTTTTGAGTAATGTGTTTTGGCAAGTTGACTGATGTTGACTGTATGATTGATTGGACTGTGTTGTCTAATTTTGACCAATTTTGACATTGACATTTCAAATGACTGTCTTGTGTTTGATTTTGACTGTCTAACTTATTTGACTGATGTGACGATTGTGACAAATGCCATGATTTTATTTGGACCAACCTAAAAGGACTGACTTAATGTCTCGGGGACTCATCGACTGATGGCCTTGCCTACGTAGCAAATGCGCAGAGACAACGTAGTTCGACAATGACATGGACTGATTGACATCACTGACTTTGACTCCATGTGACTGAATTTGACATTGATTTGGATGTTTTTGTGTTTTTCTTCAGGACATTTTATGATTTTTAGGTCTTTCTTCAGGACATTTTATGATGTTTTAGTCTTTTTTCAGGACATTTTATGATTTTTTTGTCCTTTTGTCATTTTATGATTTTTTTGGATTTTGATGTTTAAGAGGATCATGATAAATGCATATGACTGATGCCTACACATGAGAATCCAAGGACAAATATGATTGTGCCCCTAGTCAAGCTGAATACCAATTGACATGTGATGACAACATTGTTTGACGTGGGAAGGACACATCCCAAAACAACATGAGGACGATGACGATAATGTGACAAAAGTATGGATGTCTACAGCTGGGCCAGGAATACAGTCAAGTAAAATTTTGGATAATGTGCTTGTATGAATTGGACTCGTTGCATTTGGAATGACTTGGTTAGGACTAGATGGGATGATGATTATCCTTAGACCATTTGACAAGGGAAAGCCAAGGTAGGTAACAAACATGAAAGGATAGGGAGTGGCCTTGGTAAAAGACGAGACACATGAGACTAAGGGAATTGTCATATGATTTTCAAGGACTATGTCGTACAAGGACAATAAGACTATGATGGTCAATGACATGATGTTTCGTGAATTGTGTATGACTAAAGGATAGACATGTCAAGAGTTTTCCCAAAGCATGATTTATGTGTGCCAGTTTTATGTCAAGACCGAGGTAAGTGGGAAGAATGCGTGGAAATGATAGGGCTTAGATGGATGTCAGTGTCATGAGGAGGGCATAGGAAATGAGACGACTTGTCCCCAAGTATAAGAGTCCACATAAATGATTTATTTTACACATGACGCCTGTTTGCTAGGTTTTCATCATGGTACTTATCCAGGGCGCCTGTTTGCCAAGTTTTCACCATTGGATGAAATTTTTCTCTTTACTATTTTCTTGAATTTTTTTTTTTTTGTATTTTGATTCCGTGGATAGCCCGGATGCTTTAGATAACCATCGTTGTTATGAATCCAGCAGCGGTGCCGATGTAGAGACTGGTGCCATGATATGCCAAAAATGACCTTGCTGAAGGAGTTTTCTTGTCAGGATCGTAGCACTTGTATACAACTGATCAATGTCATTGTGATCCTTTCTGATACTAGAGTTGGCCTTATCAAAATACACACATCGCAATAGAGTGCCATGAGAGTCCTTGTGGTAAAGAGTTGCTGCCATGACATGACGGATTTGTGACCTGGGATTTTTGGACTTTAGACGAGATGTAGGATTATGATAGATGATGGTAGATTTGGCAAGGTTGTTTGGATGTTTGGATGAATGAATTTTTATTTTCCAAACTTGGGATGGTGGATGACGGATTTTGGAGGAATGGTGTTTGGAACCAACACTCTTAGATGCCTTGTTTGATGACCATTTTGAAGGAGGTGGACATGTGTTATATGTGGGAGTCCTCTTGTCTTGTGGCTCCACATTATGATTGACTTTTGTACTTGACTTGGTGTCTTTGTTTGATCCATCTTTCTTTGGGATCCATTTTAATTTCATTTGTCCACTTGTCCTTTTGTTTGATTCAATGGCCTTTGACATTTGATTTTGATCTTTTGACTTGTAAGACTTTTGTTTTTGTTGGTCCCAAAGGGGAGGTTGATTCATGATAGAATAACGGTTCATTGTGTGGGTGGACGGGGTGTTGGCAACAACCTTATGACAAGGATTTCTCATGGACTCCATTTTGACGTTTGTATCTGACAAAGTTGCCCCTAGTATCGAGGAGGTACCACTGACATCGTTTGATTTGCTGACTGAAGAATACCCAAGACCTTGATGTTTGTAATTTGCTTGAAGCTGTACTGGTTCAAGAATGCCTTGCTCATGTATGCCTAGTCCTTTTCCTTGATATTGCATGCTTTGACAGATTCTATTTGCGATGGGGTATTTGTTGTTTTGAAAGCAAGATGCTAACCCGTCATGATGTCTATGGACACTGTCACTTGTAATATTTTCATCTGCAAGAAAGCCTGCTCTGACAAAGATAGATGACCCTAGTTGATAACGTGTCTTAGCTTCATTGTCTTGTTGGACATATTCCTGACTGATATCTTTGGTCTGATCATGTGACATGTCAGGTTCAGATGATTATGTTGGTGCTTTCAAGGAAATTTCAAAGCCATCATTATGTTTAGTGTCATAGAGTCCCATGATTTTAGCTATAACTTGATCATATGCAAGCATGTCCCTAGTGGAAGATTCTTTTTCTAGAGGAATATCATCTGTGTGTCCCATGGAGGAAAGTGTCTCAGTTTGGAAAGGGTCAATAGTTGAGGCCTGTATAGGTTCGTCAAGTGTTTGATCATGAATGGCGTAAAGGTCAAGGAGTGGATCGTTTTGGACTTCTTTGTCAATGGTAGGGTCTTGGTCGAAGATGGGGTTGTCATGGATTTGGACTTCTTGGTCAAAGATGGGGTTGTCATGGATGATACAATTGGAAATAAGGTCATGGGATAGACTACCTTGTTCTTGACATGAGGGTGACATTATAAGGTCATGCTTTGGGCTTTCATTTTGACATGTATCCTCAAGTTTATTAAATGGGATTTGACTTTGGACTCTGATAGAATTTTCATGACTGGATGTGGCTTGTAAGGGGATGACTTGAAAAGGATTAATGAATGATTGACTAGGATAGGATGTGGGGATTTGGACTGGACTAGTATGTGAAGGACTAGTATATGACATGGGTACTTGCATTGGACTAGTATGTGAAGGACTAGGGTATGACGTGGAGACTTGGACCGGATATGTCATGGAGTCTTGGACTGGAGTAGGATGCGATGGCATATGATGTGATATGGGGACTTCGACTATATTAGTTGGTAATGATATAGGGACTTGGACTGGATTGGAGTAAGGTTGACTAAAATGGGACGTGGAGACTTGGGCCGAATCGATATGGTATGATGTGGGGACTTGACATGTGTTGGTAGATGATTGATAAGGGATGCAGACTTGGACGGGATTAATAGGTGAAGGACTAGCATATGACATGGAGACATGGAATGGACTAGTGGACAATTGGCTTCCCTTGTCAAGGTTAGGATAAGGGTGATAAGTGGACGTTTGTTGTGAATTATTGGTAGGATTCATGTCAAGTGACTGTTGATGGTGAGGGTAGATGGATGGTGGCAAAGTATTTATGTCAAAGCCTTGTGGTAACTTAGCCCCTAAATCCAGAAGCATGGCTAGATACCTTTGAGGGTCACGTAAGAGATATTTTTTTACAAAGGAGACTATGTCAGGATTTTGCGCTGCAGCTTTTATGTCTTTGAAATATACTCGTCCATTTTGGTCTCTTTGTATGAATGGTTCAAAAATGTTTTTTGATGAAGATTGCATGTTCATGTTGTAAAATGGATCAGAAAAGGTCCAATGTTGGTTTGTGTCATAAGTGTTATTGTTGATGTTGGGATTGAAATCTTGTCTAAAGTTTTCCATTTGTCGTTGTTGTCTTTAAAGCCTAGTCTCAATCATAAAAGGGATTTTCTCAAATGAGGATGATGAGAATGACAAGTAAATGCAAGGATGACACTAGCCTATGTTTTTGGATTTTTTGGATAAAACATGACAATGCAAGACTATATTTTTGGATTTTTGACAATAAGGGATGCAATATGGCAATGTTGTCTAAAGAAAATGACTAATTTCGAAGGACAATGAGGACTATGATGGACAATGCCAAGTCTAAGTTCAAAATGAGGACTGAGATTGTGTTTTTATGTCTTGTTGAAAAGTCTGAGTTGTCCAAGGTCAGTTGTTTGTGTCCAGATTTGTGAATGTTGTGTATATTGTTTTGAAAAAAATCCAACAAGCACTTTGACAAGCACAATGTTTTGGGTGTAAACAAACACACATCAGATAAGCACGATCCTAGGTTAGGCCATGACAATATTCACTAGATTCCACGTGGGTTTCCCCAACCGCATATCTGTAGTGTGTGAATTCAGAAGCTTGGCTGCACGGGCTCCCCCTTACAGTGCACTCTCTTCTCAGGCCAACCAAGCTTACAACCCCCATGAAACTCCCATGGCGAGCTGATCACCTCTACTACAAACTGCGAAAGTGTGGATGCCTTCACACCGACCGGTGCTGCGCTAGCAAATAGAAGGATTTTGGCTTACTACACAAGAGTTTTTAGTTGGGCATTCCGTTCGTGGGGCATGATCCATGCGGCGAGAGTCCCCTTTAGGATCCATCTCGTCCGGAACCACACTGTGATTCTTGGGCTTTCCCAAGAACCCACTTTATATACTACCATTTGGAAGTCCCTCGGTGTCAGGTGCTACCGGTTCACGAGTAGATCTGGGTGGAGTACTTTCCCAGAACAGACCCAAGTTCTAGAGTCGATGTTTCTCTTACACCCGGGATGCGTCTGAAAATCATGCAGGGAGAGGATACTACGATATACCGAATCGTGAAGGGTAATTAACAAATAAAGATGGGTCTGGTTTTTTTATCACAAGGTTTTCACCAAGTGAGAGCATACTCACCTACCATCTTGTAAGCACAATCAACCAAAGAAGACATGTGTTCTTTTTATATGCACCGAAATCAAATGTTTGCTAATCTATGAAAAGCAAGCACAAAGTTTTGTTATTCCTTCTTTGACATGCGAATCTGCAAACAATGAATATTAGTAGTCTCATATGCGATGGTCTTGGACACACGAATGAGGATTGCCACACGCTACAAGAAAAGATTAGTAATACAAGAAAAATCTAATCTAGTTAACTTGCAGGAATAAAGACACATAAAAGAAATAGAAAACCAGAAAACCAGTAAATAGAAAAACCCGAAAATCCAAAAATTAGAACCTCAAAACTGAAAGAAAAATTTTACCAGACAGTTGCAGCTCGATTTGTCAGTTGCGGCTCGATTTGTCAGTTGCGGCTCGATTTTTCAGTTGCGGCTCGATTTGGCAGTTGCGGCTCGATTTGGCAGTTGCGGCTCGATTTTGCAGTTGCGGCTCGATTTTGCAGTTGCAGCTCGATTTGGCAGTTGCGGATCGATTTGGCGATTGTGGCACTTGAGCCTGCGATTGCGGCGCTCTGTACCTGTTCCTGCAAAATTGACAAAAAAATACATGCAACCGTATGGAAAAATGACAGAAAACAGAGAGTCGGGTTCACCAATGTAATCAAGGGAAAATCCTAAAATTATTATTAAGTGGGGTTAGCACAATAACAATAAAATTCCTATGAAGTAACAAAGTACAAAGGAAGTAATGTGAAGACAAAAGGGATGAAGTTACCCTAAGTCTTCACCTTCCATGATTAACCTTTGTTACACCTCCTAGCTTGCAGATAAATAAAAATGCCCTCAGATTTATGTGAGCAACTATGACTAAAGACTAAGCCCTATGCAAGTGTTGAAGGATTTGCAGAAAATAAAATGTCCCTACAATGGACTAAAATGCCTATGACTATAAGTGACTATGACTGTAAGACTAGTAGCATAAATTGAAATCTAAACATGAGAGACTAAGAGTGCAAGAAGTCAAGAGAGCTGAGAGAGAGAGACCAAGAGAGACCTCCAAATGAGAACAAAATTGCCATTTTATAAAAACTGCAATTTTGAATGTGTGGCCAGGATGAGAAGATGACAAAAAACCTAGAATCAAAGATAAAGATTGAATGTTGTTGTGTGCATTAGGGTTAGGTCAAAATTAGGGCAATGATAAGGATGAAGGGCCAAGATTGAATTATAAGATAATTCAATCAAGGGTCGAAATTAAATGAGATGTCAAAAGATAAGAATAAATTTGGAAGATAAGACTGGCACGGACAAAGAGGTTGCTGGAGAAATTAAATAATAAAATTTATTTCCTCCAGGTGACCAGTGAATAATTAAATAATAAAGATATTATTTAATTATAGAGGAACGTGACAAAAAGAATTATTTTGAATTAAATGATGATTTAATTCAACATTCAAGAGAGTGGACTAAATTAAATAAATAAAATTTATTTAATTAATGAGAGAAAAGACTAATGAATAATTAAATAATTAAAATAATTATTTAATTATAGTGGAAAGTGGACAAAAATTAAATAAATTAGAATCTATTTAATTTTAAAAGAAGGGAACTTAATTAGTGACGTAATTAAATAAATAAAATTTATTTAATTAATCAAGAGAGAATAAAGATAAAAATGAATTAATTAAATAATTAAAATTATTTAATTAATAGAAGAATTATGACTTTAGAAAATAATTAAATAATTAAAAGTTATTTAATTATTAAGAATGAAAGGGGCAATGTTGAATAATCAAGAGTTGCAAGCCTAGGACAATTTTATGTGTCTACATATATATATATATTTCAACAACTTTAATTTTTTCAGTAAAATAATTACCCAACCTTATTTTTTGCCCATGGATTTTTTCCTCAACTTGTGACTATGAAATTTTGTACATCTGTACAGATTGTATAGTCAACCGTACAACACCAAGGGGGAGATTTTTTCTAAGGGCTCAGGGAAAATGCATGGATTTTGCTAAATTGATAGTTGATCTTGGGTTTTTGGTCCTCCCAAATGTAATGGGAAGGGAATTTTTGGCCTAGAGTGCTCCAAAAATTTAGCTACCTTCTAGATCTTGTAACCCTTTCCCAACTTGAAACCCTTGTAAATCAAACAATATATGATGAAAATTGATGAAAAAAAGCCAATCCTAACTTTTTCTAATGCCCTGGATTCAATGGTGAGTTCTTTGAAACCCCAAATCAAACCCAACAACAAAAATTTCATGCCAAGATTGGTCCCTCGGATCTAGGAAGAAGTTTGTAGCACAAAAACTCTGATACCATGTAGGAGTTTATGGTGAACTTCTCAACACTCTGGGATCACCTACAAGACAAAATAACTTCCACAAGAGAGAAATGGCATAAATATCATGCTATGATTATGGATGCAAGCTTTCCATATTGAATATGACTATTGATAGATTTTTAGATTACAGCGTACATATGAAGCCTTGCTTATATAGGTAAGGTGTGATGATGTACCAACATTAAATGACTATGTCATAATTAAATGACATGAGCCAAAATTAATTGACCTAGGACACACGCATTAAATAAAATCCAACTAGATAAGATGTGATAAGATATTATCTAGACAACTAAGACTTCTAGAAAAAACAACTAGGACCTAAGTGGACTTAACATGTAAATAGGACCTAGATAGGAAAAATACCTATTTACACCAACACATGCATGTTTCCATGGTTGTGGAGCATGTCGATATTGCTTTGGATACATTAGATAAGATCAAGGTTAATGTATGAGAGCTTAAAAATCTAAAAAACACCCTCACAAAGAAACTTCACATACACACTAACAGGTAAAGGAAAAATGATTTTAACCAGCAACAGTTTTCCAACACATATTTAGCAACTGGCTTGCAATTTGCAACCAATGAAAATTTCTTATTCAAATCCTTGAAACAAAGAAATTACATATAATCCTCAAGGTATTATGGGATATTACATGCCCTCAAATTATAGCAAAAATTCAAACACATTATTTCTACTCGCAATGATTCTCTGCAAAATTTCTTCAGCCATCTACACCTGCAACCACAACAATAATGCAACTACACAATCTCACTACCTTTCTCTGCAACACTTGGAGATCTCAATAATTCTCCACAACTATCACACCTGCAATCAAACACTTGCAAAAACCTACAAGAGGTATGCTACGCCTAGTTTTTTCCTCTCCTTGTATTTTGGAAAGATTAACCATAAAAATAAATCTTTTTCATGTTCTATATTTTCTTGATTTGCATTACATTGAATATGCCTTCAATTTTGGATGAATTTGCAGAAAATTCCATTTCATTCCACAAGCACTATGCCCACCTCCAAATTGGGCCAACCACAACAAATTTCCTCACAAAATAATGCATAAAATTATTTAAAAACCATCCACTACTTGTTGGGCCAAGAATAGTGCTTTTTTTGTTTTATTGCTTTCATAAATGAAAGAAAAAATTAGTTTTTCCACTACATCAGCATGTTATTTCAATTCCCCACTTTTTAGGGGTCTTGGAACATTAAAATTAATATCAAATTCAAATTTGTAACTCTCCAAAAAAAACATGCCATGTTTCTACTTTTTCTACTTTTTCATGCTTTTTTTGTTTTTATGCTTTTACACCTCATTCCCACTTTCTCCATTTTTTGCAATTATTCAAATTTTAAACCCAAATTGAAATTTAGAAAAGACAAATGAAATTGTATTTCCACAGTCATCAAAATTGTGAATTTCATTGCCACATAAAATTCCAAGCCAAAAATAAACTAAAATTGAAATCAAACCTCTTTTTGGTGATGCAAGATTGCAAAAGGCCATGGATGCTCCTGCATCAAAGGTTGTTTCCAACCTCCATACCATATATATTGAATAGGAAAATACCTAGATTTTCCATTAGGCCCCATATTATAAGGTGTATTAAAATCATTAATCATACTTGGTGGCCAAGGCCTTCGTTGAGCCATATAATAAATAGGTTTTTTGTATATTCAATTTCTACCATATCTACAAGTAAAGCTCATAGGGATTTATTTCTACTAGCATCTTCTAGGGAAGAAATATTTATTTTATTATAAGGGTGCTCTTCACTAGGATGCTTCTTATGATATATATATGACAAAAAACATGGCAAGTGTTTTTTAGTCTCCTATTTTTGTATGTATATAATGCATTTATCTACTTTCCCATATGACTCAAAAGATCCATTTTAAGTAATCAAGTAGCATACTTAAATATTTGGCTTGATATATCTCACCAATTTTCTTTTATAGTTTATTCGTAGATGACTCTTCATAGAAATTGATTAAGACATAATATACTAGGCACAATTTGATTAGAACCTTGGTTTACAACCCATAACATCATAGTGAAAAACCAAAGTAGCATATGTAGGCCTTAAAACATTCTCATGAATAGCATCCAATAAACCTTGATCAATTAAAAAATCCTCCATCTTTATCTTTCACATCTCATTTAAATTATTACCAAAAAAATATCTACATCTATTCTCCTTGATGTGCTTACCATCTAAATTTTTTGCAAAAATATCATAAAGAATATTATGCATAATATCCCACTCAAAATTGGATTAGTTCAAAAAATTCAAAATCTTACAATCGAAACTAAAGGTGATCAAGCTCTAATAACACTTGCAAGCAAGCTAAGGTAGTAGAATAACTTACTACACTAATTTTGAGAGGAGGGTTATTTAAAACTCTTTAGATGTCTATGAAATTTAAAAAAATCTAAATAGAAATAAATATAAATACCATTAATACCACAATATGGTGATATATGTAAGGAAAACCATTTTAGGAGAAAAAAACACACACTTCAAAATCCAACCAATGTATTATTAAAAAATCAATAAGATTAGAATATACTTGTAGAGAAATCTTTCACAGAAGTATCACCAACTAGAAATTCAAGAAAAACTCAACATATATAAGACTCTCAGACACAACCTCCATATCAAGCACCTTATACAAAAGAGATGTGATACATGAAACCACCAAATGGTATTTACAAATGCATGAGCTAAAACCATCAAAAAATAAGTTCCCAACTTAACTCCAATTAAAAATTCCATATGATGTGTGAAAACACACACCAACACATGTATTCCCCTTAGAACTCTTTTCTTTGATTCCAACATGCTTTGAAAATTTTCAATTAAAGAGACCCAACTTTTGAAGGCCATATCTTTTTATTTGTAAGGTTGATTAACAATTTTTTTGAATTGTTGGATAGCTTATGAAGTGTCCTATCAAGATATAGCTAGCTTATCTAATTATAAGAACTTTCAGTTCCAAAAATAGTCTCTAAGTGCCTCAAACTTGACTATAATTTTTTTTTAAATGAAAAGTTAAATATATTGAAATCCATACATGATTTTGGGTCAAAAATTTACTATCTCATTTGGTAATCTTGTAGTTTTGGGAAAAAATTTGGACACATTCATGCTCAAATATAAACTTACATTAAATAGTAACCTTTTGTTATTCCAAGGTTGAGACACATTTTTCCTAATAGTATCTTGGTAATAATATTGTTAATGATCAGAACAACACAAGGATTTGGAATTTGATATATCTCAAGGTCGATAATGGGTTGATGCAAGAAGTTGAGTACACAAAAAGCTCAAAAAGTGGAAGTGTTTTTGCTGTTTTTCAGAATTTGTCACACTTGGACTGAAACTTTGAGGCACTTACACAATGAATCTTAAAAAAAGTCAATAATATGAAATTTATAATTTTGAATCTAGTTTCCAAATATTTAAATTATTCAAATACCCAAATTATAGAAATTCAATTTTTATAGGGATCTATAAAAAACCACTTTTTAAAAGTCCCTATTTTTTTACCATACCAATCACGTGTATGGACAACACTTTTTGAACCAAATAAAAGTATTTTGCTAATTCCTTTTGGGAAAAGAAAGATAACAACATGAATTTTGATGTGGAATTTTTTTTGTAATTTTTGGTTGAATTTTTTTTTTACTAAATTTTTATTGGCATTAATTGTTGTTTTTAAAAATCAACATGAACGAACAACATAATTGGTCCTAAACTAAACATTTTTTTACTCTTTTTTTTTTCATTGTGTAGAGAATTTTCTGAAGTTTGATGCCATATAATTTTTTTTACAAGAAACTTAACCAAAAAAAAGTTATTAAAAAATAAAAAAAGATTGATATTTCAAGTTTAAGGACTAGTTTGTTTAGAAATTAATTAAAAAATAGCAAAAATAATCCAATCTTAATAAAAATTATATATTTGGAAATTAGACATCATTTTCTCTAATGGGTTTTAATTTTATAGATTGATTCAGAACAAAGTCCATCAGCCATGTTGTCAAAGTTAGACATTCTTCTTCAATCTGCCTTAAATTTTTAGTTGCGGGTCAAAGGCTAAGGCTCAGATTGCCAAGCCTTTCCCAAACCTAAAACCAAGTCTATATGTGGTGTGAGAATTCAACTTTTAAATAATGTGTACGCGTACGTGTTATTTAAATGAAACATGTACGCGTTTCGTAACACATCCACGTTATCTATTTACCCATTGGGTAAAGGTAACGTGTGAGTGTTATGAAACACGTATGTGTTATGAAATGCCTACGCATTCCTAAAACAGAACGCGTACATGTTTCATAACGCGTACACATTTCTAATATAGTTGTTTTTCCCTAATTTAGAAAATACTGGTAAAACACGATTTTCCTGCAACATTGCTTTTCTGCAGTACGGTCTGAAAGTGTCATTTTTTGTGTTTTTTATTACAAATTTGTCTTGTGCAGGGAATATTCTATTCAAATTGTTGGAAGAGACAAAGTGCAAGTTGAATTTTATGAAGTGAAATCAAATACAAGAACTTTTTACAAGAAGATTTGGAAAAAGAGAATTTTTGGATGTACTCATGATGTTTTTGTACTTCATAGTTTATAGAAAAAATGATCTTCATAGTACATAGTTTAATTTGAATATTTGAAGGAAGTGGAAATTTGAAAAAAGGTTTCTTGAATTATTATTTTTGTCATCAAAGAGGGTTTGGTAACCATGGGTGATAAGCAAAGACAAAAAAAAGATGTAGAAAGTTAATGACACCTGAAGAAATTCAAGCAAATAAAGATAAGGAAGCAAAAAGACAAAGGGAAAGGAGAGAAAAGATTCGTCAAATGAAAGATTTGGAAGCATCTAGTTCCAAGAATGTTGAAGAGGAAGCCATGAATGATGAAATGAATGTAGATGATGTAAATGTGGAGATGGTGATATGGAACAAAATGCAATTACGGAGACAAACCCAACTATGCCTTCAACTTTAACTTTGAATGATATGCAAACAACTTCGGGTATGTCTTCAAATCCACCTCCTAATGATATGGAAAATGCACCTATTCAAACAATCTATCCAGGTATGTGTTCAAACCCAAGTTTTGATAAGATTGATATTGCTTGTTTAGATGAAGCTGGATACACCATTGATGAGATCAATAATATTAGGGTTGAAACAATGCATAAACAAAAAAATGATGAAATTATATCTTATGAGAATGCAAATGAGAATGAAATCCCTAATATTGATGAAAATGAGAATGAAATCCCTCATATTGATGAAAATGAGAATGAAATCCCTTTTACATTTGAAAATGAAAATGAAACCCCTTGTGTGAATGAAAATGAAACTCCTTCTATGGATGAAGGTGAAAATATTTTTTTTACAATTGAAACAAATGTGCTAGATAACCTTTGTGGTAAAGTTTCTTGGAGACAAATTAGAAATTATTGAAATAAAATATATAAAATATTTTTTTATAGAAAGAAATTAGGATTCCAATGTCAACTCATGGTGCAATTGATGAGAATGTTGAAAATGAGAAAAGTGATGAAAAAATTAGGTGTTTTTGTAAAACCAAAAAAGAAAGATGATTCAATAGAACAAGTCATATCTAGTGTTTTTAACGCTATTGATGTTGTTGGTAAGAAAATTCGATCGAAAGATAAGAATGCAACTCGTCTTGCAATAACAACTGCTCTAGTTGATAAAACAACTTCAAATAAAAGAATGTTAAGTATGATTATTAAATGTGTAAAATTAAATCCTATAACTTTGATAAGAGCTGCTAAAAGAAGAAAAAGTATTGAAAAAGATCCTATTAATCAATGTTGGAGTTTTAGTGGTAGACTCCCAAGATCAGACATGAAATTAACTAATGAAATTAAATTTTTAATCGATAAATTTTGGCATGATAATACAAGAGTATCACCTAACATTAGAGATGTCTTAAAATTAAGGGTGGGCTCCAAAATTCGTAAACCTCATCCAAAGCATCTCTTAGATATGACTCAAATTGAATTATATAAAAAAAAATTAGATGCTTCAATTTTTCCATTGAATATTAGCATAAGTCAAATATCATTCAAAAAGTGTAAACCTTGGTATGTTAGAATTTTAATAAGAACCGAATCTCTTGTTGTTTTAAGACTCATGTACAATTTCGTTATTATTATGATATATTTCGATATATACAATGCACTTTGCATGCTAACCAAATTATGCAGGACATTTATGGTATTGATATGCCACTTGAAAGAATCAAAGATTTTATAGCAGGCTTGTTTTGTGATCCCTTTTTAAATGGAAACTCATTTTTTTTAAAAGCATGCATTTCTAGAGAATGAGATAGATGCGGTAAATTTTCATTATTAGGAGAATGTATGCATGAAAGTAGTTTAGATGAATTTGGACAACAATTAGTGGATGTAAGAAAATTTAAAAATGTTGAGTATTCTTTAAAAGATGGAAAAATTGGAAAACGTGTTGAGCTAATTGTGGAAAAAATTAGTGTGCATGCTTTTATTATTGAATTTAAAGATAAGTTTGTACCTAAATATGTTCAACACTCTCAGAATTCTCATTGGCTTGATAATCAAATTTGTTTATGTAAACACACATTCCCAATTGGAACTATGTTGTCAGTTGTTGATTTTGCTAAAAATTATACTCTTGCTCCACAAGAAGAAATTTAATCACAGTATTATAATTCAGTGCAAGTAGCTATATTTGTTCACATTTTTTATAGACATGTAGAAGATAGCACAAAAGATAATAGAATTTTTTTGAGAGAGTGCCATTTTTATGTAAGTGATAATCGATTACATTCATCTGAGTTTGTACAATATTGTTTTGATATATTTTATAAAAAATTAAAAGAGAGAGGAATTCAAATGCTAGAACATATCATATGGTTAGATAATTGCGTGGGTCAATTCAAAAATCTAGAATGTTTTATTGGTTATGTAGAGTTCATAAGGAAAATAATATCCAACACATATGGAGTTTTTTTGAATTTGGTCATGGTAAGGGAGAACACGATGGAGCAGGTGCATGTGTGGAAAGAGCTCTTGCTAGAGAGCAACTAAAATTTGAGGATGCTATGAAATTTAGAGATGCATGTGCAATTGTAGATTGGTGCAATACCAAATTATCTACAAGAACAAGTGAGAGCTCAATAATTTGATGCTTCTTTTGGTTAGTTGAAGAAAATGATATTTTTTCTTGACAAGATTGTGAAACAATTAATGGATCTGCAAAATAGAATTCATTTAAGAGTTTGAATGCAAACAAATGGACAATATGGACAAGGGAGTTGGCATGATTTTGTCAATTTTGTATTGCAGGTGATTGGGAGGCATGTGAAAATACAGAATGGGTCGAACAATGGAAACAAAGAGCCTTAACGCCTACATTGACACATGTTCAACATGGAACGACAATTGAAGATAATCAAGTGTTCACATTAGATGATTATGATCGTGTTTTAGATCTTGTACAAGAAGGTACATTATTCATTGAGTTGAATTTTGTATGTATGCATGTTTATATGTGAATTAAATATAAGTCACTCTTTATTGAATTTTGTATTTATTTTGGTAGGACATGTGTATGCTATTGTTGCACATGAGGGGAATGAAGAGGAGACAGAGTATTGATTGGCTAGATGTGTTGAGAGAAAACATAAATTGGTACATCCTAGAGTGGATGATGACAACTTTGAGTATCCAACTGGTTCAGTGGTTGTTGTTGGCACCTGGCTTCGAAAATATTTGATGAGAAAGAATGGCTTGCCTACATTTGAAGATTATGAAAGACACAAGAAGATTATACATTATTCACATTTGATTTTGGCAACCACTATAAAACTATTTAGATATCAATGGAGGCCTACTAATAAATTTTTATGGACACTTTCAATAGATGATCATGAGACAATCATAGATGCATTACAAAAGAGAGAGGATGTAGATGGTATAATAGAGTAAATAAATATTGGTAAGTATATCTAGTTTTATATATATTTAATCATTTCCTAATTAAAGTTTTATATCATTTTTTGTTTCAAGTCTCCCAAAATTAGATGCTTTACAAAAAAGAGAGGAGATGCACATATATTACAATGGAATTTGAATCTAGAGACAGGTAACTATATATAGTTCTAGATACATTTAATTGATAGTATAAATATAAGACTAAATTTAATTCATTGTCATTTTATAAAAAGTTTATAATTGATTTCATATCCCCTTAAGCCATTCTCTTAAAACCCCTTAATTCATCCTCTTATGTACCATTAATCCATCCTCTTGCATCCCCTTAAGTCATTCTATAAACTCCCCTTAATCCATCCTCTTAGGACCCCTTAATCCATATCCTCATATATCTACCCTTAATCTGTTCACTTGCATCCACTTAAGTCACTCTCTCAACACCCCTTAATTCATCCTCTTAGGACCCCTAATGCATATCCTCATATATCTAGCCTTAATCCATCCACTTGCATCCCCTTAAGTCACTCTCTCAACACCCCTTGGGGTTTAAATTCATTCTCTTAACTCCCCTTAATCCACCCTCTTGCATCCCCTTAAGCCATCCTCTTAAAGGACCCTTAAGTCATATCCTCTTACATCCCCTTAATCCATAATCACGCATCCCTTAAGTCACTCTCATAATTCCCCTTAAGCCATCCTCTTAGGGCCTGTTAAGCCATATCGTAAGGTTCATGACATGCATCCCCTTAATCCACTATCTTACATCCCTTTAATCCATTCTATAAACTCCCCTTAATGCACCCTCTTACATCCCTTCAAGTCATTCTATCAACTCCCCTTAATCCACCCTCTTGCATCCCCTTAATCCACTCTCTTACATCCCTTTAATTCATTCTATCAACTCCCTTAATCCACCCTCTTGCATCTCCTTAATCTACTCTCTTACATCCCTTTAAGTCATTCTATCAACTCCCCTTAATCCACCCTCTTGCATCCCCTTAGTCCACTCTCTTACATCCCTTTAATTCATTCTATCAACTCCCCTTAATCCACCCTCTTACATCCCTTCAAGTCATTCTATCAACTCCCCTTAATCCACCCTCTTTCATCCCCTTAATCCACACTCTTACATCCCTTTAAGTCAATCTATCAACTCCCCTTGATCCACCCTCTTGCATCCCCTTAATCCACTCTCTTACATCCCTTTAATTCATTCTATCAACTCCCCTTAATCCACCCTCTTACATCCCTTCAATTCATTCTATCAACTCCCCTTAATCCACCCTCTTTCATCCCCTTAATCCACTTTCTTACATCCCTTTAAGTCATTTTATCAACTCCCCTTAATCCACCCTCTTACATCCCCTTAAGCCATCCTCTTAAAGGACTCTCATAATTCCCCTTAAGCCATCCTCTTAGGACCCGTTAAGCCATATCCTAGGGTTCATGAGATGCATCCTCTTAAACCATCCTCTTAACTCCCCTTAAGGCATTCTCTTAAGACCCCACTTAAGCTATATATCCTCTTAGGTCCCCTTAATCCATCCTATGGCAAACATCATTTGAATTTGTATGGAATTTACTATATACTGTTCTTTTCTCTCATGAATTTTTTTCTTAAATGACCAATAAAAATTGTAGTCACTTACATTAATTATTTTTGCAGGTTCTCATCAAGTTAGTCTATGATGTGATTGTTGAACTGAAAAATTATTTTATCAAGAGAATATGTAAATATCAATTTTTGGTCTTCACCTAAAAGTTGATAATCTTTAATTGTATCTACATGCACATATATGTTTCATCATGTTATATAGTTGTATTAAACATCTTGATATACATTATATATGTTTGTTCAATGTCACTTTTTAAATATCTTGTTCCAATTTTATAGATTATACATTTCATGTCTTGTATTTACCACATTTTATATAATTATTCAATTGTATAGATTATACATTTTATACATACAACGAGATATTTTTTTTTATTGATTCAAATATTTGCTATCTAATTGGAAAATAGTTAAAATTACCTGCCTTAATTTATTATGAATATGATCTAAACTATTTAAGGAATGTTTTAATTTGTCACCTAACCATGTGATAAATTATATATATGAAATTTGATTCTAGATAAGAATTTATATAGTGCATGTATTACTTGAAAATTAGATAAAATATAAATATAGTTATGTATGAGTGCATATAATCATGAAAATGGGCATAACATGATCTCATAATTGGTGCATATATAATCATCATATTAAAGTCAACTAATATAAAT
The DNA here is from genome assembly GCA_007258455.2 of Sequoia sempervirens. Taxonomy (NCBI): domain Eukaryota; kingdom Viridiplantae; phylum Streptophyta; class Pinopsida; order Cupressales; family Cupressaceae; genus Sequoia; species Sequoia sempervirens. Next base: position 225,140,369 of record VDFB02000002.1, read on the forward strand.
AAACACAAATATGATAATAACATGTTCAAAATAAAACTAGACATAGATAGTCCATAAAATTTATATGTCAAGTCCAACACATATATTTAAATAAAACTAGAGATCTATAGTCCATAAAATATAAAACCATCTAACTTTCGGTTGATCGGTCAAATCAAGTCTCCTCTTTGTTCCATGTTGACTAGATGTACTTGCATCATGCTGTAAAAGAGTACAAGAAACTTGAAATTAGATTTAAATTTATTTAGAAATTTTGATATAATTAAACATATTTAAAATTGAAAATATAAACTTTTAGATAAAAAAACTAATTAAATATCGAGTAAATATAGTAAAAATGATTTCTAGTATGCATAAATTACCATATGGTCATGTGAATCAACTGGCACATTTTCTTCAACGGGTAGCATAACTGTCTGTTGAGAAGATGCAAATGCTGATCTACTATATCCTGCATATTCATATAAAGCAAACAATATAGAAACCTCAAATATATATATATATATATATATATAGAGCATATATATATATATATATATATATATATATATATATATATATATATATATATATATATATATATATATATTTAAAAGGTCCGTAAAAATTGTATAGGAGATTTAAAGTAAAGTTTACAACCTTGAATGATATGACTTATGATCATGCACCTAAGATTGCCCATGCATAAATGTCGACAATGTCTCAGGTGCGCGGCCCGCCATGGGTATCTCATGAAATTTCTACATATAGATGTACAACAGCTCGTATAGATCATTCACACGTGTATGTAAATGAAAAAATTAAATTAGATCTATGATGTGTATTTAATTTAAACTTAACAAACTTTTGAAAGCACACACCTGAGCTAATGATGTCTCAAAAGCGCTCACCATTGTAACTTGTGGTTGGTCAGTACTAGGTATTATATGACCTCCCTACATCTAGATATAATATATCAATTCACACATGTGTACAAATTCAAATTAAATTAGATATATATCCACACAAATTATTTAATATATATTGGTTCAAGTACCTATCCAAAAGGTGAGCCCAGATCTACAACACTCGACATATACACATGATGATCATATTGAGTTTCAGGCATCACGTGATCATGTGTCTAAACCAAACACTTATTGAATTAATATTATATTATATATATATATATATATATATATATATATATATATATATATATATATATATATATATATATATATATATATATATATAATTTGATGTTATTATTTACATGAATTTTTCACATTTCAAACTTGAATTAAATTTAAGTTCAAAAGATGAACATACCTATGTAGGACGATCCTCATAATATAGTAAATTCAGGTATGATCCCATCCCAGATGCATGTGTGTCACTTGAAGTGGATGTCTGAGTATCCCTATAGCCTGAGCCTCCATGCTGTCTATTGTCCACTTCAGTGGCCACGTGTGTATTCTATTGAGTGAGATGTCCTAAAAGTGAACTCAATGCTCCTAATGTCAATAACATGGTTTGTTGCTGAAATGTAGCAGGAACACCAGGAGAAGGAGGAGGAACAATAGGAGCAATTGGAGCACATCGCTCAGGATCGACACGTGCTCCTAGTCTATGTTGTGGCATACCACGCCCAACTCCCTGAAATGACCTCATATCAAAATAGTTGGGTTTTTTACCCAACTCAAACTCAACCCATAACTTTCTCAAAAAGTATAAGGGCACCTCATTGTTGCCATGTGGTGGATTATCAAACACCATCCACTATCTATCCCAAAAATGCACAGCTATCTGCCGATGCCTACACCATAAAATTGAAATTCATTTTTTCGTGGGTGGAATTGGTTGGTTTGTTTGGGGGTTAATAAAATATTGGCACATGGCTTGTTTGGTAAATTTCAGGTTATTGATTTCTTTATATGACAATTCATCCACATAGAATTCTCTCCTCTCTTCTCTCCATTGATGGAACCTATCTAGGTCCGCATCAATAGATCAAACAGAATCAACAATAGTTTGCATTGTAGATGCAAATCGTGCGAGATGGGGAGGGACTCTAGGCTCATTTTTTATGAGATTTATATTTCCTTTAATGACAATGAGGTTTGCTCAGATATTCTCTCTTAATTGATCTTTATTAACTATAGGAGGGGGTGGGGGGTTAGGCAGTGGAGAATGTGGAGGTGTGCTAGGGTTTTGTTCATGTGGTGGATTGGGATGTACGATATCTATAGGAATTTCTTGATTGGGCATAAAATCTTCTAAATTAAACATTGGATCCATGTGAGCAATGATATGGAAAATGTGTGTTAAACAATTAAAAAATATATATCAACAAACTAATTAAATAATGCACACAATTTGAAAGTTATTTAAAAATCACATTGAACATGCACAAATTCAAAATATATTTCATTTGAAGACCTTTCGATTTATAACATTAAAAAATCCATAACATTAAAAATTCATAGAATGTACACACATTAAATTGAGTCTAGTGTGGGGTTGTTAATATGAAGGGTAGAAATGAAATTATGGGGTTTTATTAAAATTTATTTAATCTCATTCATTATTTTCAAATAATACTAAAGATAAGAATGAAAAATTAATAGAAGACATTGAAAGGGACACAGATATGTGCTAGTGACCTAATTGCAATGTACAAAATACAAAAAAAGATGAGTCAAGCTCTATTCACCAAATTTTGAGAACTTCTTTGATCCCCTTAAGAAATGCCAAATTCCCCCTTAAGACATCGATTTACGATTTAGGGTGATAGGATGGCTTAAGGGGATCTATGTGTAGTAAGGTCCTAGGACAAAATGGTCCATGGCTTAAGGGAATAACATTTGGTGGAGTTGCCTAAGGAAACCAAATTTCATTTTAAGGTCCTACAAAAAAATGAATAGATGTATTAATCAAGTATGACATAGAATTTAATTAAATTCGAGGACATAAATTGATTTATCTAAATTTTCAAATTTCATGATAAGAGGCACAAGTTCTCTGTAGTGGGACAATTAAGAAGAAATTATAAGTTTAACACTAACATTAAAATTTATAATCTCATTCATTGTTTTCAAATAATACTAAAGATAAGAATGAAAATTAGTAGAAGACATTGAAAGGGACACATAGGTATATGCTAGTTACCTAATTGCAATGTACAAAATATAAAAAAAGATGAGTCAAGCTCTATTCACCAAATTTTGAGAACTTCTTTGATCCCCTTAAGAAATGAAAAATTCCCCCTTAAGACATCGATTTACAATTTAGGGTGATAGGATGGCTTAAGGGGATCTATGTGTAGTAAGGTCCTAGGACAAAATGGTCCATGGCTTAAGGGAATAAAATTTGGTGGAGTTGCCTACGGAAACCAAATTTCATTTTAAGGTCCTACAACAAAATGAATAGATGCATTAATCAAGTATGACATAGAATTTAATTAAATCCGAGGACATAAATTGATTTATCTAAATTTTCAAATTTCATGATAAGAACACGAGTTCTCTATAGTGGGACAAAGTAGTTAAGAAGAAATTATAAGTTTAACACTAACATTAAAATTTATAATCTCATTCATTGTTTTCAAAGAATACTAAAGATAAGAATGAAAAATTAATAGAATACATTCAAAGGGACACATAGATATATGCTAGTGACCTAATTGCAATGTACAAAATAAGCAAAGATGAGCTTGATCTCTATTCACAAAATTTTGAGAACTTCTTTTATCCCCTTAAGAAATGTCATATTAGGACCCCTTAAGACATCGATTTACGATTTAGGGTGATAGGATGGCTTAAGGGGATCTATGTCTAGTAAGGTCCAAGTACAAAATGTTCCATGGCTTAAGCGAATAAAATTTGGTGGAGTTGCCTAAGGCAACCAAATTTCATTTCAAGGTCCTACAACAAAATGAATGCTTTTAGGGTTTAGGGTTTAGATTTAGAGATTTGATGACATGAAAACATATAGACGACACATGAATAAAATTTTACAAGTAAATGAGAAACCCTACCACCTAAACTTAGTTCTTTGAATAAAATATGTGACATTCTAGGAATAGCTTCAATATATCAACAATTAGGAATTTTAGATTTCAATTATAACTAAGTTGTTGAGTTACGATGGATTTTGAACCTTTAAGCACTCTTGGATGATTTAAAAAGGAAGAGGGGATCTAAAGTGATTTAGACCTAGTTTTTTTTCTAATCATATATTTTTTGAAACTTTTATATGGCCATATTTATATAAATTCTAGACACATGGGTTTTCAAAAAAGAACCTAACTACCACTAAGTGAGGAATCAATTGATCAATTAAATAAATAAATAATCTTAGAAAATAAACCTTTGGTTATAGGATTGACTTGCATTTATGAATCATCTTTAAAGTTTCTCAAAAAAGTAATTTGAACTTTCCATTGAAATGTTCATGCTACAAGTTAGCTTTGATACACTAGTTTAGAGAAAGTACAACATTTAGTTTTCCTAATCTAGAACAATGCCACTACACATGAGAGTTAAAATAGGGATTATATTACACACAACCTATAGATCTTATGAATAACATCCTATAAATTAAGGCTTAAATATTATCATAATGCATCCTTACATAATTCACAAAGGATCTCATCCAAATAAGAGAAATGGGTAGAAATCATTCATGCTTCACATTTTAATATTTATTTGATTTAATAACATTTATTTGTCTAGCTCTATCCATATTGCACATAGTCTAGATTAACAAGTATGACTTGCATTTCTAATTTTTTTTAGGAGAATACATCATACACTATATAAGCTAATAACATTGATATAGAGTGATTACATGCTCATATCAACAAGCATCATGATATATACACTTCTTAAATCAAGTGCATAGTTTCACATGATATATACCTAACCTATGGACTATAATTTGTGATCCCTCCCTACATGCTATGTCATCAAATCTTACTACACATCCTTATTTTACCTCTTCTATTACATCACATGCCCCTAATATTGAACTTTTCATCACTTCCACCCTAAATAAACTAAAAACCATGAGTGAGGGTAAAGATCATACAAAGAAGGTTATGTCAAATAAAAAATTTAATCTAAACCTCCTTGAGGAGCCCTAATTTAGGGTTTTAAGTTTATGTTTTAGGGTAAATAGCCCATTTTAGGTTTATGTTTTAGGGTTTACGTCCAAGGATTAACTTGTGTAAATTAGTTTTTAGGGACCTATGTAAAATTTGTAACCTAGGGTTTCTAGGGTTTTGATTTCTAAGTTAAATGTGTCCAATTTAGGTTTAGTTTTTATGGTTTTCAATTTACAATTTAATGTTTAAATTGTTTTGTTGATGTTTTTGGTTTTTTAAATGCAATTAAAAACTATAAAACATTGAACTAAAACACACTAAACAAACAAAAATTGAATACTAATTAAAAAACAAAAAAACAAGATATAAAGCAAAAAAAAGGCATAATTCAACCAACCTGGAGGTCATTGAGGTTAGTTGTGTTGACGGGAGGAGGTGGCAGTCAAATTTTTCTTCAATCACAACCTTTGAAACACATACATGATCTCCTCTCTTCTTCTCTGACACAGACTAAAATGGTGAGGAAAAATGAAATACAATCACTTATTTAAAAAAATAAATACCTTCGCAAAACACATATGCATTTTGGTTCGCATACCTGAAGTTGAATGCGTATGCATTCGGATTTAGGCTTGGGTACCTGATCCATAACGCGTATGCATTTTTTTGAAAACGTGTACACGTTTCTTGCGAAATTTTTTGTTTTGCTCAAAATTTCCCCTCTTCGTGTACCCAACTTCTTGCTTTTACCCTAATGTGTGTAAAGTATATCATGGTTTATAGAAAGGTTGGGAGTTAAAATCTTGAATTATTTTAAATAATGCAAAAAATTATATAGTTGGATTCCATGGATTTGGATTGCTTATAAGGAAAGTGGATAAGTTGGTTAGATTGGATTTATAAGATGAAATTTTGTGAGTCTTATAAATAATAGTGGATAGAGGATTAGATATAAGAATAGGGAACTAGAGGAATATTAGGTGAAGGATAGATAATATAAGAGTCTAGGAGATGGAAGGACTAGTTAATGAAAGATAAGCAAAAGGAGGATGGGAAAAAGGAGGATGGGAAAAAGGAGGATAGGAGATAGGAGGATTAGTTGATGGAACTCCAATGACTATGTTGCCTAGGATTATCATGTCACATGCTCGATAGGTTTCAATGGATAGGATGAAGGAATTACAAAGAAAATAAGGTTTTTTAGTGTCCAAAGCATGCCTGGATATTTTTACCTATCCTTATCAAGATTAAAAAGAGGGTGGATGCAGTGGATAGGATGTGATAGTGTGGAAAGATTTAATGGATAGATAGATGGGATAGTGTGATGGAGTTAGATAAGATGAGATGGATGAGGTATATTATATATGATGGAAGAAGGTTTCCCCCAAGTGTAGAGTGGAAGAGGATGGTGGATTTACACATGACACTTTTTTGTTGGGTTTTCATCATTGTACTTACCTAAGTCACCAAAAGGAGTGGTTTTCACTATTGAATAGATTATTTCTTTTTTTTTGGTTATTTTATTATTTTACACTTGGAATGAAATGGATGAATTTTTATAAGGATGGATGATAATATTTTGGAGGGAGGGTGATGAGGATCAACCAGGGTGTAAGAGCAGTCTTGCATCAACAAAAAAAAATGTTGTTTCTTTTCGGGCTAAATTTGGCAAGTTACTATTTTAGTAAGTTTGTATTTATGCACATATGGGCACAAAATCTTACACATACCTCCAAAATGGTAAATTAAATCCAATGGTGAAGAAATCACTTCAATATCATTTATCATTTGAGAGATATTAAAATTTAATTTCCAAAAATTCTATTAAAAATATTTAAAGTCAAATTTGAAGCACTTAGAGGCTCCGTATGGGCCCAAAAAGTGGTTGAAAATCAAAATCTTCCCTATGACATCAATTTACGGCCAAGTGTCTCCTCAAGATATTTTAAAAAAAGGAATTATAATTGAAAATCCAATGGTCGGATCAAAAGTTATGACCCCGCTAAGTTGCACTGCCAAATTGGATAAAATTTTGAATTATCTTCTTGTGGGGGTTACAATTTCCGGAAGATTCTAGGGAGGTTATGCATCCTAGATAAAGGATGTGAATGGAGTGACAGAGAGGAGGGCAGAGCAGAGTATATTGTGGCTTCAATTTTTAGATTTGCATATTTATGTAATCAAAAAGCCTGTGTGATGCAGTTGTAATGTTGTAGTTCCATTTTCATTTCAATGATAATAAAAAAACCTTTGCTACCTTCTTGCATTTTTTTTATAGCATTTTTTATTGTTTTTGTTGGTTTTAGACTATAAGGGGAGTATCCTTCATCAGAGGGTAAGTAAATTTGGAGGATAGTTGATGGGGAATGTGGAGATGGGGGATAGGTGGACTTGGAAGATAAAATTTCTGGGGTGTGGAGATGGAGGATAGGTACATACAAAAGATAGTAGATATATGATAGGGAGATAGAGGGAGGAATCAAGTATAATTTTCATGGATAGTATCCCTTGTTGATGTAGAATGAGATAGGTACATACAAAAGATAGTAGATATATGATAGGGAGATAGAGGGAGGAATCAAGTATAATTTTCATGGACTATGATAATTATAGTGGTACTCATAGATGTTGGTAGAATGATGCCAAGAGGATGGATAGGACAAATGGAGATATGGAGGGAGGATAAAGGATTTATGTGAAGGATTATTTTAAACAGGTGGTATGATCAAAGAAGGGTAGATGGTGGATGGATATGTGTTGATGAAAGGGTAGGATGGTGGAATTATTAGGGAATATTTTTAGTATCAACTTTGGTACACACCATGATGGGTGTTGAAGATTTGAATTAGAAGTGGATTGTGGATTTTGGGTTTTAAATGAGGGAGGGTGGATGATGAATTTTTTCATGTAAGGACCCAAAATGGATTTCAAAGATGGAGGAATTAGGATAGAAATTTTTTTGACATATAGGCCCAAAAGGTACTCAAGATATGGAGGATTATTAGATGGGATTTGAGGGTATTTAAAAGTGGAGGAAGCTTTTTTAGATTACAAAATTTGGATGTTGATTTAAATTTATCTTTCAAATGTAGTTCTTCTTTTTATTTTTTATTTTTATAATTGTGTGGCCTTTTAGATTTACTTTTCTTTTCTTTAGCATGTAAATGTGTGGGAACATAGTGATGTAGATTCTTTTCTTTATGCAATTTTTTGCTTGGCATCCAATTTGATTATAATAGTAATGGAATGGGTGTGTGATGATGAATCACTTTGGGATATTATTAATGGTGTGATGAAGGAAAGATGTTGGAAGAGGTTCAAGGATGTATGCCTTTGATTATCCTTGTTGATGAAGATATTATCACTACCAACATTAAGTATAGTGATAGATCACTCTATTTTTCTTGAAAAGTTGAAGTTTCAACTCTAAGGTTCATTTTCATCCAAGTCTTGATTATGTTGGAAAAGTTAAGTGGCCTATGTAATTTTTTAAGGGGGTATTTGTTGGTGTAAATCAAATTGGACAAATATATAAATCAAAAAATTTAGGCCTGCTCAAACAAGGGATCAAAATTTCAAACATCAAGTGTAACTACTTTTCTATCTTACACTAACTTCATTAAGTGTTACCCATCATGAAAAATTTCCCACCAGAATGTCATATCAATTAAATCAAAGTATTGCAGTTTCGAATATTATAGGTCCTATGCCATCAGATCTCGAGGAGTGGTCCTACTAAGATCAATGTATTTTCTCCTACATTTGGGCCAATATTGAATTGGTTGGAGAAAGAAGCAGGCACTGATCTAATTTGATTTGTCTTGTGACAAGGAATAGAAAAATAATTTGAATTGATGGATGAACAACATTAGATGAATTCTTGGCAGTTGTGATGAAGGGCTATGCAAAGTAAAATGTAATACAATTTGTTTCTATTGCGGCTCTTGTTGTAGATTCCCATATTTTAGTTTCATCTATAGCTGAAGAGACTTTGATATATGCCAATACCATTCTAAGATGGCTTAAAAAACAACTACAAGAAAAGTTATATGTTGGAGCCATGTATAATTTTTGTGTCCCATTGGATCCTATGACCCTAGCCAACTATGCATTTGCTCCATCAGTGGAATCAAACCCCAAGTTTTATGCTTATTGAGATAGAGGATATGATTTATGTTGATCTCTTACTTTCTCCTTTCAAGCCAATGGTAATGAAACTTCGCCAGTTCCCTTTAAAATATGGACATTAGGTGGTAAAATTTGTGCATTACCATTGTAAAAAATTACATTGAAGTAGATATGGCAACAAATTTAGCATTTCAGCTTATACTAAAGCAGGTTGGACAAAGAAAATCCGAGGTGGTCAAATTGAAAGTAGAAATTCATATAGAAGATGGTCGACTTTCTTTGAGGTTTGTAGCATCATTGAGTGCATTCACGTCCTTAACAAAATGGCAATTCAAATGAAGCAAGATACATCCAGATGTTTTCTTAGCAACTTTGAGAGATTGTGGGTTATGTGCTTCTATTGAATACAATTTAACATATGAAATTATGATGAAATTCAAACAAAAATTGTTGCAAATGTCAGTACCCCATCAAAGAAACTATTGAAGTTAAAGATAAACATATTTTAATCAAAGAAGATGACACAACAATAGGGGATATATTGGAGTTTAAATTTCATGAAAGGAGTTTTAAAATTTCTTCCAGTGGGGAAAATATGACTAAGCTACTTAGTTGGAAAAATATGGAGAAGGATTGTTATTCGAAAGAGTTCATTTTCTTTGTTCAAACTAAAAAAGGGGAAAAATTTATTCAAACCAAAATAAAGCAGTACAAAGCAAGGGCATTACACACTCCTGTCAATCGCCACTAAGTGGTCCAACTTTTGATACAAATCCGAAGGTAATTGACCCCTATCCACAATGTTCCAATTTTGCAAATGATTGGAAGCCCATTTGGCCAAACAGTCTGCAACCCCATTCCATTCTCTAGGAATGCAATAGAAAGTAACAGATTCCAAGGAAGCACACAGATTAAGAATATGTTTAATAATTATAGCCAAATGCCAACTAACATCTTCTAACTGTTGCCTCTTCAGCAAAGTCACCACCACCTGAGAATCAAATTCACAAATGATTCATCTCCACCCAAGAGCGCAACCACACTCCACATCATATAAAATGGCAAGAGCCTCCATCACATTGTTAGTAAAAAGACCCTTATAAACAAAAAAGATAAACTCAACAGTCCTAGAACTATTCCGCCCAACACCACCAATACTAACATGACCAGGATTTCCCCGAGAAGAACCATCCATGTTGATTTTCAACACACCCTAAGGAGAATTACACCAATGCCCCTCCCTATTTATCTTTCGAAGAGGATGTCAACATCTATTTCTCATGATTTGGCTAGCACCCTACACAACACCACTCTAAAGAGGAAGATTGAGATGATTACAATAGGTAACATCTCCCGAATCCACACCCTCAGCCAAGTCACACTTAGTCGAAATAGTTTCTCCCATAGAATGAAGAATTTTTCACCACAAATGTTGGGCAACCAACTTCACATCTTGAAAAATTGTGTGATTCCTCTCTAGCCAGATATGTCAGATATGTCTGATTTTTTAGTGTGTCAAACCATAGATCCCCTTCCTTCTAAAGGGAAGCGAGGAACATCAAAAGTGTTAACATCCTTAAGATACTTGTGGATGATAATACAGGCCCAAAGCTGATGTTTCCAGTACACCAACACTAATATAATTCAGCTGCAAGAGCTTTCCCATTCAAAATAGCAAATCGTAAGTTGAGGGCCCCCTCATTCTATGACCTACACACAGTTTCCCACTTAACAAGACTAAACTTAGCCATTTGCAAGTTACCATTCCAAATAAATTGTCATGAGAGAGCATCAAATTCCCTCAGGAAATAAGGAGTCACTTGAACAAAACACCTGTAAATAGGGAGAGTCTGGATAACATAATTTAGAAGATTCACTCTTGTAGCAATAGATAGCCAACGATGAGTTTAATGAGTGACCTTACTATGCAGCTTATCAAACAAATCATGCCAAGAAGCCCTGGGCTTCCTACCAACAAAAAGATGATTTCCTAGATAGACAAAGGGAAGAGACCCAATTTGAAACCTCAAAATACTAGCAATCCATCATTTAATAGCTTGAGGAGTATTAAAAAAGTAGATAGATGACTTATGCTCATTGAATTTTTGACTCAAAGTAGTAAGGTAAATATCCAAAGCCTGCTTAAAAGAAATAACCTCCTGAAGGCGAGCCCTCCCCATAAGAGTGGTGTCATCCACAAACTAAAAATGAGAGAGTTGTGGTAGGCCATTGCCTCAACACCAACCTTGGATCCTACCCTGGGAAACCCAAGACTTAAGAAATTTGTCTAGATCCTCAGCCATAATAATAAATAGATAAGGGGAGAGAGGATCTCCTTGACGAAGGCCCCTAAAAGCCCCAAAAATCTCTGAAGGTTCCCCATTCATAATAATAGAAAAAGAGGAAGAGGTAACACAACTCATAATTCAACTGACCCAATTTAGACTAAAACCAAAGCCTAAGAGAATTCTTTGCAAAAAATTCCACTTAACTCTATCATAAGCTTTGGCCATATCCAACTTGGGAATGCAAGCAAGGATCAAATTCTCCTCATCTTTTGCAGGGGGTGAATCCTCAGAAAAAAGAGCAGAATAAAATTGTCTAGCCTCATGAGACAAAGCAAGTAGAGAAGATATGTGGATCCCTTCCAAATTAACCAGAGAGGAAATAGAACTCCTATTATGATGATCCTACACAGAATGATGGAAGAAAGTAGTATTCCTATCCCCTTCTTGAAGCCAATCAATTCGAGCCTTTTGCTTCCAGAAAATCTCCTCTCATAGCTCCCACTCCTCCACTACTCTCGTAGCCTAGGATTTCGCTTTACCTAAAGCATCCAAGAAACCATAATCCCAAATTTGGTGAGTAACCACATCAAGGTGCTCTTGAGCATACCTCTTCATAGCCTTTAGGTTGCCAAAACATAACCTATTCCATAAATTTGACATACTACAGTTGCTTAACAAAGGTGTACATTGTTGTACCATAAGTAGGGCCTCCATCACACCACCACTAGACCATAGGATCATGCAGAGAAGACTCCCAAAGCCACATAATCTAAAACTTAAAAGGAGGATTCTTGGGAACTGTAAAAGAGGTTACTGAAAGTTTAATTGGCCAATGATCAGAACCCCTCCAATAAAGAATATCAGAACCAGTAACCAATATACCTACCACCTAAAAATAAGGGACAAGAAATCTATCCAGCCTTTCAGAAATCGCTTCCTCTCTGCTCTGTCTATTATTCCAAGTGAAAAACCCATTGGAAGGCTTAACATCAATTAAAGCTAGAGAATCCACATTTTCTTGAAAAATATTAGAAGCAATCCCTAGCCAAGGAAACCCACCTCTTTTCTCCTCCAAACTCAAAATAGAATTAAAATCACCAACTAAGACCCAGGGAAGATATGGAGCACATGATCTAACATACCTTATATGAGCCTAAAGCTGGATTTTTCCACTAATATTAGTGGGGGCTTAAACATTAGTAACCAAAATAGTCTCACTTGATTCCAAAGTAGAGGCAACCATGGAGATAGTAGAATGACTAGAAATCCACCATAGTGGAGCAATCTTTCTTGGGTCCCAAAAAGAGCCAAACCCCCAGAGCTCCCCTGAGAACCAATGCATTGACACTAACGAAAATACCAGATATGAGAAGCACATTGAAGCATGAAATCAACTGAAAGTTTAGTCTCCTAAACACAAAATATTTTTGGAGAATGGTCAACAACCAAATCATGAATATCCTTTTGACAGGAGGTGTTATTCAACCCCCTTGCATTCCATGAGAGAACAATCATGGAGGAGAATGAGAAAAATGAGCATCAATGAGTTTAACAAACCTAGATTCCACCAACAAATCTCCAATACATTTAATCTTCTCTAGATCCTTCTTGTAGCCACTTTTAGAAGAGTACTTAGGTAATCCCTTCATAAGGGTGTGTTGTTGCACCCCCAAGGCTAGATAAGACCCCTTGGTCTTTCCACATTCTAGCCCCTTCTTTACCAAATGTTCCAAAAAAATATCATCATCATCCTTCACAGGATCATGCAAAGACACGAGATGATCTTGCACACCATGTGAGAAATGGAGATCATGATTGGACCCTTGTCCCTGCACCACATCATAACCCATACCAATAGCACTAGAAGGTACATTCACCGAGATTCCTTCCTCCAAGGTTGAAGTGTCCAACACTTCAAACTGATTAAAGTCCTCTTTAGTCTGCATGTCCTTCAAAGATCTCTTCTAACCACGACCCTTAGCCTGAGGTTTAACAGGCACAAATCCATCCTTATCTGATGCACCCTCCATCATGGAAGACTTCCATTTATCCTCCTTAACAACTTTTATAACCAAAGATGAAGGGTAGGTATTAGAAGGAGGAGCTTTATTAACCCTAGGACATTGCTTCTGAATATTTCCATACTCATGAAAAATTTGACAACAAAAAGGAAGGGATTCATAATCGAGTTGTTGAACCCAAGAAAATGAACCAAGACAAATTTCTAGAGAATTTGACAAGGGATTGTTGAAATCTATTTCCACAGAGATCCGAGCAAAAGAAATAACCTTTTTTCAAAGTTTTGTTGAGCAACTGCAGTAGGCTTTCCAAGAAGAGCAACAATCGGTTGTAAAATATCTTCTCTTCAGAACTCCAAGGGAAGCCACCATAGATAGACCCAAACATGAACCCTTGACGACAATTCTTCAACCAAATTTAAACCCATATGCAAGGGTTTGATAAACAATCCAACATGATAATAAAATTAGGGTCCTCCCTCAAAAACCCAATTTCTATCAGCCATATTGGAAAAAACAACCACAAAGTAACTGTTTGTAGCCACCATAAGCTCCATGTCTCCCTAAACCCGCCATGAACACCTAATCCAAGCTTCCAAAGCCTACAAAGGTATACAAATCCCAAGAAATTTGTAGATAAGAGCATTTCTACTCCAATAAGAGACATCATCAGTGTTGGCCAAGTTTTGACCTGGCCCATTTTAAACTTTTAATGCCCTTCAGCCTACCAAATCACAAAAAATATTAATTTAAAAAATTTGATGAAGCTAGTGCAAAATCCTTTTGCGGATCTAATCCTAACCTCTTTTTTTCCAATGTGCCCAATTTTCATGCCAAGATGCCTTATTGTTGATGAGATTTTAAAATTTTAAGTTTTTGGCTTGCAATATATAAATGATGTTAGATCTTGGAATTCGTGCATCTAGAGCAAAAATAATTCCTAGGTTTTATTGTAGAGATTTCGTGCTTCTTACTGTCCAAATTTCATGGAAAATGGACTTTTCAGTTGAAAGTTATGAATTTTTTCATCTTCAGGCTCAAAGAGGTGATTACAAAGTTAAAAAATTTACACAGTCCCACCAGGTGGAAAGTTAGAAAAAGTTACTCAAAATCCCGCTAGGTGGAGAGTTAGAAAAAGTTCACAAAACCCCGCCCAGTGGAGAGATAGCATAATTGTTCAAAATCCCACCAAGTGGAAAGTTAGAAAAAGATTACAAAACCCCGCCTAGGTGGAAAGTTAGAAAAAGTTCCTCAAAATCCCACCAAGTGGAGAGTTAGAAAAAGTTCACAAAACCTCGCCCGATCGAGAGTTAGTAGAATTGTTCAAAATCCCACTAGGTGGAAAGTTAGCAAAAGTTCACAAAACCCCGCAAAAGTTAGCAAAAGTACACAGAATCCTGCCAGTAGGGTCTGAAGCTCTTTTTTCTTACTTTAAAAAAAAGGCAGTTACTAGAATGTGAAAGGTCATATTATAACTGATTCTTTGAAGATGAACAATCATGAAACTGAAAATTCTTGGGAGAAATAAAGGCTATATATATATTGTATCTTTTTCTTAGTAGAGGGGAGATCATTTTTGAAAGCTCAATATTGTATAGACTTTGCTGCTATTTTTCTGAGGATGAAATCACTACTTGTCTTCATGCATTCAGATTGTGAGGAAAATTTGATGTTCTTAAATATTTGTGTTTAGGAGTATCTTAATGTTGTGCTTTACCTTTGTGTGAGTTACATAGTTTCTTCATGATAGATTTCATTTTCTAGATAATATTGAGTGTATCATTTTATTCTCTGTGATTTTCAAGATTAAACTAGTATTTGTGCCAATATTTTATTATCTGTCTCTTGCATATGATATCGAGATTCTTCATGATATTGGGTTTGGCCTTTTCTGCTTTCTGGTTAAAAGCATACCTTAGTTTTATTTTTAGTTTTTCTAATTCCTTGAAGATCATAAGATGGAGTTGTACCTCTAAAATTTAGAGGATGATCACTAATCCAATAGCGATCTCTGGAGTTGTTGGTAACTGATTTGTCTTCATTGATGGGTATATTTGAGTCATTTATCTAATTATTTGAAGGGGACAATCTATTTGCTAACAATCAACAACAAATTTAGGAGAAATGACCAAAACTGACCTATCCTAGCTTATGGGAAAACAACCATTCACTTTCTTCAATTTAGGGCCCTCCCCCACATAATACGACTCAGATTGTTGGGCTTTCAAACCTGATGAAGATCCATTAAGAGATGCACCACCTCCAGCCACCACCAAACTGGGAGAAAGTTGGTTCTCTACCATAATCCAACCACCACACAAAAACACCAAACTGCTCACACCCCCAAAGCACCTGCACACAACCCAACCAACATAAGAAAGACCCACAACAAATAACAAACCCCACCCCCGAAAAAAAACATACACCTCCCTTGAAACAACGAATAGACAAAGTATCCCCCCCCCAAGCAACAAGAACCCCACCCCTTGCACAATGGTAACACTTCCCTCCATCCATGGCATCTACACCAACATGCACGCATAGAAATTAGCATGCAGGCCACGCCAGAGAGGCCACAAGCCTGCAACTCTCCATCATGCACTTCTCCATCCACCCTTTGTACACACATCACTCATTTTCTTTGTTGTTTTCTTTCACATTCTCCATTTTTCCTTAAAGGAGGCATACCAAAAGGCTAAGGGAAAATCCAAATACTCTTTTAAAATTAAAATAAGAAATTAATTTTGAGAAGCAGTTATAGGGTTTTGGGGAAAAGTTAAAAAAGAAGATTTTTTTGGGTGTAACTTGTATCATAGAAAAATGGATCATTGACATTTTCATGGTCATTTAGGTCCCGCTTCCTTAGTATTTTATTTATTTTGCTTGATTTAATGATGTAATATGACCTAAATATTCAATTTATAGATGTCTTGTGATAGTGTTGTAAAGTGTTGTAAAACATTTCTACACTTTTCTAGACTCTATTTATTATAATTCATCTAAAAATCACCTTTTTATTCATCATCAAGTCTTATTTTGAAATGTTGTAAGGTCTTGTAACAAATATTCATGCTTTTCTAGGCTTATTTTCCTTATTTACACCTTTCTTATGTCTTTTATGACCCCTTTATACACTTATAGGACATATCTAAGTGTATTTTTGAATGTAAACCCAACAAAAAATATTAAATTCACTTTAATTCCCAACACCCTTTCACAAGCCTAGGGTGGGACCCATTCAGCATGGGTGGCGAATGAGTCCCCCTTGGCTCCAAATTCAAAATATTTTAAATTTTATTTTGGGTTTTTATTCAAAATTACCTTATGTCGGCTTGTGATATTGTATTATCGGGTTACTAAGGAACAAGTGTGTATAAATAAGTGTTTTTCTCTCATTATTCACCCCCATTCATCTCAATTCATTCAAGTACTCAAGCCTTTCATCTTTAAGCATTTCACATCTTTTATCAAGAATTTATCAAGTACTTTGGAGCTGCCATTGCTTTATCTTCAAATTTCTTCAACAAGGGTTTGGTTAGTGATAGCATTTTACATGTTATTTGTTTATCATTCTCTTCTATTTCATTTCATTATCAAGGGTTTGATTACCAAAGTGGGATTTGACCAAGGAAAACCCCTATAACCTAACCCTTAACCATTTTTTCCCTCTTGCATGTGTGTTTGCATACTTTTGTATGTATATTTATCAAGAAAAAAGGTGTTGAAGGGTGGTCAATAAATCAAAAAATTATTTCAAGTCAACATCAACCTATTTCAAGCTTAGAGAAGACCTACAGTCCATTTTCTATAGATTTGACTTTGGCAACTCGACAGGAATAGAATTGAAGATCTGGGCCCACAGTCCTGATTCTTGAATCTACAAAATTATGGGAGAGGATTGATTCACCACCTATGGAAAATGACTCCCACCTTAGGGTAGAAAAAGTGATTTTTCCAGATTTTAGTTCTCGGCACTCAGAAATCAGTTTCTAGCAGTTTTCATCAGGAGTAGGATTGACTCGCCATCAATGGTGAATGAGTCCTACTATTGATATTCACTAATCTCAGACAACATTCAAAACATTCCAGATTCTCCATTTTTTGTCTAGGTGCACTCTAATTCAGCCTTCTTTTTTGTTTTGTATTTTGTTCATATTTAGTTCATGCTTGCATATCTCACTGTGTTTTCAAACATTGCATATTACATTAGTTTTTCATTTATAGTTAGTCAATTTCATTACCTAGTTGCATTCATATCACTTCATTTAGCATCTTGCATCCTTATTTGAGTGAACCCTACAATTTTATATTGGTAGAGTGTGGCCTAGAGGATTCTATCTCTCTCCTTTTAGGTGAAATATCCTAAGAGTGTAAGAGAAGGAAATAGAACCTTCCTCTCCCATTCTACCCATATTCAAAATTGTTGATTCATTTTGGTGAGCCTGCATATTGAACAACACCTCTTTCTGATTTACACTTTCATTTGCATCCTAGGTCTAATTTGCATCAACATTGCATTAGGAAAAGTTTTGTTTTGGCATCCTAGGGTTTATTCAATTTTCATTAGTGAAAGCTTCATTTATATTTCATTTTTGTATTTCATATTATTGGAAAACTGAAAATCTGCATTTGCATCTTTAAATTGCATCAACAAAGCATTTAAATCACATTAATTTTTTTGAAAAATACAAAAAAAATCTCATCCTGGACTCATTCGCTACCTATGGTGAATCAGTCCAGTTACTATTTTTGCATTTTCATTTTTGGAATTGCACTGTATTTACTGCATTTATGTTCCCTATTACTATTTTCTAGTTTCAGTTTACAAAATTTCTTTTATTGGCATTTTCTTGATCTTAGTTGGCATTGCATTCATCCCATCTTTTGTGGTACTTGTATGAGTGTTTGGTGTCCCATTGATAATACTTTAGTGAGACAAAGTTCTAGACTCATGGCTTCCCGTGATAGCACTTTCGTTGTGGAACTTGGGATCTCAAGAGCTCCTACTCCTAGTATGGACAATGGTACACTAGGCATAGACAATACCACTTCTATACCTTCACCCTTCCATCCAATGAATGTTGACACACAAGAAAAATTCATTAGTATTCATGAGAATTTTGCACATTTACAACAAGACGTGTCACTTGAAAGCATTTCCACTACTACCATACTTGCAATAGAAAACCTTCATTGTTTGATTGAAAGTGATGAGGGCTTACAAGTCATGAAAAGAATTGTTGAGATATATAAAAAACATGTTTCTTCCACATCCCAATCAGAAAACATAGTTGTAAGTCAAGGAGGACCTCATGTTCCTCCTCCTTCAACCATAGCATCTATACCTACTTACACTATACCTCGGGTTGTAACAACTATACTGCAGGTTAGTCAAGTGAATCCTCCCTTTGTCTTTCCAACTAGCACTCCTAGTTCCTTTGTGGCATCCAATATTCCATCTTCCACCACCTTTACCCCACTTAGTGTGCCTTTCACTTGTCCTACAACTACATTCACTTTGTCTCCATTTTCCCTTCCACCTCAAGCCACCTATACCAATCCCCTTGTCACACAACTTTTTCACAAAGTGTCCTTCGTGCAATAGAAAATTTCAACCATAAATCAAAACCAAAATGCACCTCCTACTTACTATGTTCATGGTAGTCCATTATCCCTTGAAATCTTGAGATGCCACAGGGCATTGAGTTGCCTAGGTTTGAGAAGTATGGTGGTCAAGGAGACACTACTAATCATGTCAATGCCTATATATCCCTATGTAGTGACTTTTTTCTAGATGATAAACTTTTAGCCAAATTGTTTCCTAGGACCCTAAAGGATACTGCTTTAGAGTGGTTTTCCTCTTTGCCCAATCATTCCATCCATTCCTTCAATGAACTTGTGGATGCCTTTATAAGCCATTTTCAAGTTCATATGACTCCTAAAAATACAATGGATGATTTAATGAGGTGTAAACAAGATACAAATGAAAATATAATTGATTTCATTTCTTGTTATTAGTCATTGTATGCTCAGGTTGATGTCCAAGTTCCTGAGTCACATCTACAAAATATGTTTATTGAGAACTTACAGTCCAATATCCAAGATAGGTTAACTATGATGAAACTCCCTTCATTCATGCATTTATGCACTTCCTTGTGTGATTATCATAACTCGATTACTAGTTGTGACTCAAATTCCACTTCTAATCAAGCTGAAAAGTCTAAACAAAATAACCAAAATAACACGCAAAACTTTCAAAAACAAAACAAAAGGGCTTTTACAATTCAACCCTCCACCTCCACAACCAACCCCACCTATTAATAATCAGGTAGCAGCCACTATAGAAGCCATAACTTTTACCTATGGGGACCCGAAGAGACAATTCACCCCTTTGCCTGATACCTTGCACAATACAATGAACCAATTGCTCCAACAACAAATGATTACTTTTCCTACTATTAAACCACTTGATTTGAGAAAACCTTTGCCTTCTTCCTTTAAACATAATGCTTATTGCCATTATCATCATCAAAATGGACATGATACTGAACATTGCAAGTGTCTGAAGCATTTACTTCAGGACCTCATCGATACTGGTTACTTGTCCATTGTGAATGTTAATGATCAAGGTAATAAGTTTGTAGCCCCTCCTAACCAGAACTTGCAAATATTTACCAATCTTATGCCTAAACATGATCTCTCATTTTTCAAAGCTAGTGAACCTTCACAAACTGATGTGATGAACATTGACACCAATGAAGAACAACATGATAACACTCTCGATGTTACCCATGTTCCTCCTATGACTACAATGGTGGGAATGATAAACGTTGTCCCTCGTAAGGGCCCAACCACTAAAACTTTTGATATTACTTTTTCTCCTAAGGATATACTAAAAAAACTTCTTGATGGTCCTCTCTACATAGCCAACAAAATCTATAATAAACCTACCAATGGGATATTAATAGATCCCGCTTGTGGTGAGAATGTGATCATAAGAGAATTTTTAGTATTACATGATCTATATCAAGATGAATATGATAAAGCAACTACATGGATTAAAAAACATAATGGTTTTGCATGCCCTACGATTAGCTCAATCGTGCTTCCATTACAGATAGGACCAAAGACATCAAATGTGATATTTTCTATAATTTCACAATCAGATCAGTTTCATTTGTGGTTGGGTCATCCTTGGCTCCACTCGATGAAAGTTGTTCCCTCTGTTGTTCACAAGTGATTTGAAGTTTTTGCATGACAATGTGATATATACCATACACCATAGTGGCTTTAATCCCTTGTCCTCTAAAGGTAAATTTTCCTTGGAAGCTTTTTGGCCTGAACCTATGAAACCCATTACCCCTCGTAAAGATTTCTTTTTCATTGCATATCAAATTTTCAAAGCAAGGAAGATAGTCGAATTGTATCTTCGTGATTTTTCCCCATCTACCTCTTATATTCCTATCTTAGATGAGACAATGTTCCAATCTGACTCTAAACTTGAGTAACCATTACCAACTCCACTACAACCAACAACTTCACCCGCTTTGTCTAATAGACCAAGAGATGCTAAAAGTAAAACCATCCTATTGCCACACAATAAACAAGTATATAAAGCAAAGGATAAAGTGATTGATCCATCTCCTTCTGAAAAAAATTATCCAACAGTAGACCAATCCACCCTTACACCTTAAAAAAATTCAAAACAAGATTAAAAGGAACCATGGTGCTAGAGAGTGTCATCGTCATCGTTGTTTTCTTGCTCGTCAAATGCAAAATGAAAACAACAAAGAAAATCAACCTCCACCTTTCACAAAAATAATCCCTGATAATCCTCCTAACCCACCCCAAGATAGTCCATCCCCACCCTCACAAAAAAATGATCACATACAACAACCTCCAATGTTGATACATCCTTCAGTGGAGATTACTCTTCACCCTCCTGTCGTAATAAATTTAGATGATGATGACGACGACAAGATTGCTAAAATTGATGAAGAGGTGCATAATAATTTGAATTCTTTATTCTCCTCTTCTATGAGCTTAAATGATAAATCTATCATACCATGTGCAAAACTTGGTGATTCTCCTAGTTTGGCACTTGCAATTCCTCCATTGGATAGCCAACCACCCTTGCAATACAATGACCATGATTGGGAGGTAGATGACCTATTAGATGGTTAATTTGCATGTGCCTTGCTAGCCTTTTTACACCTTTCTTTATTCGCTTTTTTTTTTCTTTTATGTGTGTATCGTGTTCCCCCGTAATGTGCATTTGATGTTCTCTTTCTACACTTTTATTTGTACCTCTATTCTTCTATACGTCATACATCACTTTTCACCTTATTTTCATTTTCACTTTTGTGTTTTTTTTTGGGGATGACGTAAAGTGTAGAGACACCCTATGTCTCTTCCATGTTGACCCAAAATGTCTCCTTTATGTTGACCCAAATTTTTTTCTTTTTCATTTCACCTTTCGCTTTTCATTTTTGTTTTCTATTTTCCTTTTGGGGACGATGCAAAGCATTGAGACCGCAATGTCTCTTCCATGTTGACCCAAAACAGACTTTTCCTTTTCTTTTGTTTTTCGTTCTCTATGTGTCATTCTTCTCATTCTATGTGCTTTGGGGAATGATGACAGTTCTGAGCTCTTTACTAAAAAAAAAATTGTAGCAATGAGCATACTGACCCCAAATCCATAGATCCCTTATTTGTTTGGTGTTTCTTCTTTGGGGGCAACCCCTCTTTCTTTTTCTTTTTCTTTTTCCTTTACATGATGTAGCCTATTCGAAAACATATGACTTGGCATAGGGGATTTTTGACTTGGCTCTCATGTCTTTCTTTTGTTTACATTTATTTGTTACTTTAAAGTAATTGCTCACAGAACAATGTGTATCAATTCCTTTAAAGTAGGGGCATGCATTGGTACTATTCAATTTGCATTTTGCTTCTTAGTGTAGCCTTGTTATTTCATTCGATGTGTTTGTTACTTTGTGGATGACATTGGGTGTGATGTCCTTCATAAGTGTGATCTATCTTAGCATACTACATTCCTCTTGGTGGCCTAATGTGACACACTCCATCCCCTAAGATGTGAATCTATTATTCTTTGATTAGTCCTCTCTTGGAGACATTAGACACAATGTTCCCTAAGTGATAGACCTTTCATGATCTTAACAAGACTCCTTTGAACATTTTTCATTTTTCCTTTTTACACTTTTTACATGTTTACCTTTTTACCACCTTACATAACATAGCTTGCATGCCTGTGGTACCATCTTGTCCAAACATTTTTCTTTGTGGTGCCTTATTAAAGTTATCCGGAGGCATAACTTTGGTATGGTTGAGCAAAAATCCCATTCGACGGCATGAATTTCCCCATAGCCACCTTTGTGTTTGTGAGTGCATACCAACTAGCATATGTTTCTATCTTTTGGGCCCTCTCACCCGACGGATAACCATGAGTTCCATCGCCCTAGAGTGAGTATGCATTTTTTTTCGGACAAACAACCTAGATCTGGTCTACAACTAGCTAGACAAACAATCAAAGCTTGATCTGACCTCTTTCCCTCCTCTTTCTCTTCTTCAAGTGTATTCGTTTGTTCTTATGTTTAGTTAGCCATGGGATCATCATCCTTAAGGCTTGATAATCCCTCTTGATCTTTGTTATTCCATCTTGCTAGCATAAGTGCATTTGGAATTCTTTCTTGATATTCATGGTTACTTTAGTGTGAGTCTGAAGCAAGTTCATCCTCTCACTAAAGTGGGGGATAAATGTACCATAGAAAAATGGATCATTAACATTTTCATGGTCATTTAGGTCATGCTTCCTTAGTATTTGATTTATTTTGCTTGATTTAATGATGTAATATGACTTAAATATTCACATTAAATTCTAAATATTCAATTTATTGATGTCTTGTGATAGTGTTGTGAAGTGTTGTAAAACATTTCTACACTTTTCTAGATTCTATTTATTATAATTCATTTAAAATAACCTTTTTATTCATCATCAAGTCTTATTTTGAAGTGTTGTAAAGTCTTGTAACAAAGATTCATGCTTTTCTAGGCCTATTTTCTTTATTTGCACCTTTCTCATGTCTTTTAAGACCCCTTTATACACTTATAGGACACATTTAAGTGTATTTTTGAATGTAAACCTGACAAACAATATTAAATGCACTTTAATTCCTGACACAATTTCACAAGCCTAGGGTGGGACCCATTCAGCATGGGTGGCGAATGAGTCCCCCTTGGCTCCAAATTCAAAATATTTTAAATTTTCTTTCAGGTTTTTTTTCAAAATTACCTTATGCCGGCCTATGATGTTGTATTATCAGGTTATTAAGGCACAAGCGTGTATAAATAAGTGTTTCTCTCTCATTATTCACTCCCATTCATCTTAATTCATTCAAGTAATCACACATTTCATCTCTAAGCACTTCACATCTTTTATCAAGCATTTATCAAGTACTTTGGAGCTTCCATTGCTTTATCTTCAAATTTCTTCAACAAGGTTTTTGTAAGTGATAACATTTTACATGTTATTTGTTTATAATTCTCTTCTATTTCATTTCATTATCAAGGGTTTGATTACCAAAGTGGGATTTGACCAAGGAAAATCCCTATAACCTAACCCTTAACCATTTTCCCCCTCTTGCATGTGTGTTTGCAAACTTTTGTATGTAGATTTATCAAGAAAAAAGGGTTGAAAGGTGGTCAATAAGTCAACAAAGTATTTCAAGTCAACATCAACCTATTTCAAGCTTGGAGAGGACCTACAGTCCGTCTTCTGTAGATTTGACTTCGACAACCCGACAGGAACATAATTATAGATATGGGCCCATAGTCCTAATTCCTAAATCTATAGAATTCTGGGGGAGGACTAATTCATCACCTGTGGTGAATGAGTCCCACCTTAGGGCAGAAAAAGTGGTTTTTCCAGATTCCAGTTCCCGACAATCAAAAATCAGTTTCCAATAGTTTTCATCAGGAGCAGGACTGATTCACTATCAATGGCGAATGAGTCCCATTGTTGATATTCACTAATCTCAAACAGCATTCAAAACATTCCAGACTCTCCATTCTATGTCTAGGTGCACTTTAATTCAACCTTCTTCTTTTCTATTTTGCATTTTGTTCATATTTAGTTCATGCTTGCATATCTCACTATGTTTCGAAACATTGCATATTACATTATTTTTGCATTTATAGTTAGTCAATTTCATTACCTAGTTGCATTCATATCATTTCATTTAACATCTTGCATCCTTATTTGAGTGAACCCTACAATTTTATATTGGTAGAGTGTGGCCTAGAGGATTTTATCTCTCCTTTTAGGTGAAAGATCCTAAGAGTGTAAGAGAAGGACGTAGAACCTTCCTCTCCCATTCTACCCATATTCAAAATTGTTGGTTCACAACTCTATAGCCGAAGGGCATTGTATAGGGAAAACTTAGAGTCTATGAGCTCTAATTGATTTTAAGAAGATGAATTATTGTTCTTATTCAATAATTCCTTCCTGCAAGTTGTCGATTTCTTATTGTTCATAATATCTTTATTTTCTCCTGGAGTGTAGATTAATTGAAAGTTTGTATGCTTTTGTAGTTTTTATAATCTCTCTTTTTTAATTGTGTCTCTGTTTTTATTTTGCTTTCCTTTCGTACTTTCCAGTTAAAAGTATCTAAAATCCATGAAGCAATTCACTCAATTAGGAAAAGAAAGTCAAAAAGGATGCTAATCAAACCAGACATTAGGAAATCATATGACCACGTCAATAGATAATTCTTACTAAAAATGATGGAGAAGGTGGGATTTAGTAAAGAATGGTGTGGTTGGATAAGGATTTGTATAAGCACACCTAGACTTTTAGTAATAGTCAATGGAAGTACCTTTGGCTTATTCCAATCATCCAATGGCTTACTATAGGTGGATCCACACTCTTGCTTCCTTTCCATTATGATGACAAAATATTTGAGCTTCCTTACCTACACATCAAAGATTGGAATGGGATTAAAGTAGCACCAACTATGGAGCCAACAAATCACCAACTCACCACCAATTTGTAGATGATATATTGTTGTTTGGGGAAGTTTCATGAAAGGAGACAACAACAATGAGTGACACATTGGAAAAATATTTCCAATCCTGGAGACAAATTTAGTCAATTGGAACAAATCATACATATTCTTCTTCAACACAAGAATAAGAAAGCACATGGAAATAGCAACAATACATGGTTTTAAAAAGAGTAAATTGCCCAAAAAATACTTAGGTGTTTTAAAAGGAGTAAATTGTTTGGTAAATACCCAGGTGTGCCCCCTTTTTTAGGGGAAAAAAAGGATAGTTTTTGGGAATATTGGACTCAAATTTTTCTAAATAGGTTAGAATCTTGGAAAGGGAAATGGCTATCAATAGTAGGCTGAATAAAAATGCTAAAATAAATAATAATGGTATTACCTATATACATTATGTCTAGTCTAAATATGCTAACAAGAATAATAGACAAGTTGGAAAGGAGGATGTGTGACTTGTTTTGGAAAGGAGTAGAAGACTACAAGAAATGCTCATTAGTGGCATGGGAAAAAATGTCATCCAAAGGAGGTAGGTGGAGTTGGATTAAGAGACTGGCCACTTTTTAACAATGTCCTGGGAGCCAAATTAGTTTGAAATATGATAACAAAACTACAAGCAAGGTGGGTAAGAGTGCTACAAAACAAGCATATGGATAACCTAGAGCCAGAGTGAACCTTAAAGACAATAGATCCACCTTGAGGCTTAGAAATTTAGAACATCATGGTGGAAAGTAGATAAATAATTAAGAATCATTGCACATGGAATGTGAAGAATGGATGAAAATAAATTTTTTGGGAAGACTCGTGGGACAAGGAGACGACTCAATCAAAAATCCAAAATTTGAGTGATGTGAGGTAAATCCTAAAGGAGGAGTGGGAACAATAAGAGATTATGCTGAGTCATATGTAGAAGAGGGGACAACAAAGTGGAGATGACACTCCTTTGAAGGAACAAATCTAAATAGAGCCTAGAGGGAACAAATGGAAAGAGAGTTAAGTAATAGAGATATAACAAAAAGTGAGAAAAACGATGAGATTAAATGGAACATAGCTAAATCACACATATATAGTGTTAAATTGGGCTACTAGAGAATAGAATGGGTTGAAAAGAAGGAATATTGGTTGAAAATGTTATTTTATCACAAATACACTTTTCCTAAAGATGATTCCTTTAGGTGGGTGGTTACTCAAAAATAATAATCATGGGTGAAAGATTAAGGAAATTGGGGGTGGCAAGGCCAAGTAGATGTGTATTGTGTAAAAAGAAAGAATAGACAATAAACCACATATTAATAGAGTTTCCTTTCATAGGGGAATGTTGGTTACATATCCAAAATAAGCTTGGGTGGTAGAGTCATTACCAAACAATATTATGGATCTCTTCAAAGAATGGTTGATCATAAACGGAAGATCAACATATGTAGGGATTTGGATTGCAACCCCATCAATAGTAATATGGGAAGTGTGGAAGAAACGAAATAGGAGAATATTTTAAGATAAAGCAATGGACATTAAATCATTCATGAAAAAAGTTGAGGATGCAATACCATAAGTAGTCAATAATGGAGTGAAAAATTAATCCAAGAAAAAACATTTCTTTTCATTGTGGGACCAATAAATATTGAAAGAATGGAAAGTTCTGATGCTTCCTTCCATTAATGGGGTAATGGGTATTAAGGCCATGACCAAAAGAGATTACATAATGATGATTGGCTAAGGAAGGATGGAAAAAAATGAATTTTGATGGGACATCCAGGGGAAACCCAGGATTATCAACTACTAGTTGCATATTTAGAGACCATAATGGAGTAACAGTAAAATAAATTTACCACCCCCTCAAATCAAGAGAAAATAATGAACAGGAATTAATGGTGTTAAAACCTGATCTCGAGGAAAGATGAAAGTTAGGCACGAGAAGAATTGAGATCGAAGGTGACTCAATTATAATAATTGAAATGTAGTAAGTAATCGACAAATACAAAAATATAAATTGAATAATCACTTAGAGGATTGCCTAAGGCTACTTGACAGATTTGAAGAATTCAAATTATAACACATATATAGAGAGAGGAATGATGAGGTAGATATTATTACTAATTAAAACCCTAGATTAACCTATTATAACATGTAATCCATAGGCCTCATTTCTATTTCTAGCTTGTCTACCATGGGGGTTGCTACCTATGCCACTCTAACACCTTGTGAATTTATTGTAATTGTCAAAATTATTGGAATCCTCTACTATGCTTGGGAATTTAACAACTCTATTATCAATTAAAAATATTCCTCCTTGAGTATACATATTCTTTTCCTTTTCTATACCACATGGTTGAGAAAAATTGGGTGTCTTGATGCCTCCAATTTGGAGAGTGAATAGAATGAGGGGAGTCAACACTATAGTCCTAGTTGTACTTTGGGAATTATTATCTTATTATTCTAGTCTTGAAGCAATCAAGCTATCAATATTTTCAATATTCACTTTAGGCAAGACTTCCTCTTGTCACCTAGTATTACCCTCCAATTGATTCTCTAGTTTTTCAATTTGAGAGGGTGTTGGGATAATGTTTTGATGGGTAGATGGTGGAGGTAAGGGAAGACGTAACTTAGGAGGTGGAATTGGGATGTCTAGAGGTGGTTGATATGGAGGATGGATTGGAGATTAAATAGCTAGAGAATTTGGCTCTTGAATGGACGATTGTTGTGGTGATATTTGAGGAGGTGAGGGATTGTTTTCCATAAAACGTAGTGGAAATGGTTTCCTAGAAATATGAGGCCTAGTCATTTCCCTCCTTCATGTAATAAAATTTGGATACAGTTTTCCTCACAATCACTTGGTTCAATGTAATATCTAATTTCTTCTTCTTCACCTTAGGGTGTGGGTCCAACATGGAATAGGGCTCCTCTAACCATTTCACTAATCTATTCATAACTACCATAGCCCTATTTTGTATTAGAGATCCATCTAGTGTAGACCAATCAACATCTATAGAAGTCTCATCAAACATTCTACCTATGTTGTAGGAGGGATTCAATATCTTCCTATCATCTTTAAGATTCTTAGGTGGCTTAGCCAATCCATTGGTTTTTCCCCATACAAATATTAGCACCCCATCTTTTCCAATGCATGGTGATGCCTCAGCATTTGGATGCTTGAAGTTTCCCAAGAAAGGAACCCACTCCACCACCACAACCTCCTCAATTACCCTATTTATGTCCTTCAACTATGGTAGCCCAATACCATACCTGCCCACCCTAAGCAACTCTTCTAGACCTTGTAGGTATTTATTCTTGAAGAGAATCAACAATAGCTTCCTAATCATGTCCTTTTCTAACCCATATCCAATAGAGACACCATAAAGTGGGAGGATATTTTGGTGTTGACTCTATGAAAACAATCATCGATTGGAAAATCCACCCCCGAGACTTATTTGATCACCCTCTATGTCTGCCCATTATGCTCCTTCAAAATAAATTTGATCCTCTGGTCCATCACCTCACCTAGAAACACCATCTACTTGCATGGACTGGTGAGAAAAATAGGTGTATCCATCTTCTCTCCACCGCACACACTCCAAATTACCATTTGAATGCCCATCCTTCCAAATTAGGTACAATTTAAGAAAAAAATTATTCTATTCCCATGTGTGGGTTGTGGGAAGAAAGGATTTCATGATTTTCTCATGCCACACCATACTCCTGAAATCATATGCTATCTGTGGTGAATCCACTACCTTTTAAAACTTTGTACTTCTTTTCCATATGTTCATACTACTTGGGATTATGATGTCATACTGCCTCGTACCTCACTACACATGTGAATGCCACCTCCACTTCTCTTCACATCCAACTCATTATTGAAGCCACATTGTTCCTCTAAAATAATATTTAGTAAAAGAAATTCAGTCTATTAGCTATGGCCTTTGCCACTATCTTATATACCAGTGTTGCATAATGAAATGGGTTTGAAATCCTACATGATTTTTGTCTTTTTCTTCTTTGGGATGAGTATTAGGAAGGTGTTGTTCCAATATTTCTGCATTACTAATTTTTTCCTTGCATCCTCAATTGCTTAATTCATTTCTTTCTCACAAATATGCTAGAGTTTTTGAAAGATTCAAGTAGGGAAGCCATTTGAGCTTGGGGCCTTGTCACTATTTAGTTGAATAGTTGGGCATTTAACTTCTCTTCAACTAGCAGCTTGCACAACTCCTTGTTTTGATCCTCTATTATTATTTTTGGTTTCAATCTTAACACTTCTTCCTGAGTTTTATCTACCACCTCATTGTTTGAATTGAGAAGATTCTTGAAGAAAATTTCTACCTCATTCCCAATCTCTTCCCACGATTCACAATCTTCTTCATTGGCTGACTTGACATTGGCTATTATATTTATGGATCTTTTAATTTTTGTGATGTTGTGGAAGTATTTTGTATTCCTATATCCTTCCTTTGAGAAATACTCCATTGATTTTGTCTCCAGAAGATTTTCTCCCTTTGGAGGAGTTCTGCATATTTGGTCTTGAGTTATTTATCCTTAATGTATGTGTTTTGAAACATTCCCTCCTTAGTTACTGTTTCATTTATTTGTGCTAGCTTCAAGACTCAATCTATTCTTTTTCAGTAAAAATGTTTATGAAACTATGTTTATTCCACTCTTTTAGTTGTCCTTTAATGAAGGATAGATTTTTCCACATAATATAGAACTTTGCGCCTCTTACATATGGGGCATTATCCCACCATTCAACAATATTATTTCTATATCTTTATCCCTAAAGCACATCTTCTCAAATTTGAAGGGGCATTTCATTGACTTTACACCTAAGGTGAAAGTGGGACGAATAGGTGTATGGTTTGATCCACTCAATGCCATTATTTTTGCCTTTTCTCTCAAGTTAATTCTTGTCCAGTTACCCCCATTAGGAATCTATCTAATATTTTGGTTATGAACTGATTATTCCTCTTGTTAGACCATGTGAAAGCTTCATTACATGTCTTTATATCATACAAAGCGTTGTATTGAATAAAATCCTGAAAGTCAGTTATTGCTTAGTCACTTCTTTGAATCCCTCTTTTTTCTTCCTAATTGAAGATTGTATTGAAGTCTCCCCCCATCAAAAGAATCTCCCCTCTAATTTATTGGCATATTGTTGTTAACTGATTCCATATGACCTTCCTTTGCACTGTACCCACTAGCCCATATATATTAAAGATATAGAAGGAGATATTTTGGGGTGATACTTGACTTTTATCATTTACCACTCTTTAACTTCCTGAATTGTCTTTGTTGATACCTTATATGGATCCCACAAGATACCCAACTCCCAACAATTCCTATAGTTGGGACCAAAACACTTTGTGATTTCCTCCATTTATCACTAAGCTTCTTCACTTCTTCCTCTAAAAGTGTTGTTTCTTGTAGCAATATTATGTCTTCTTTGCTCAAATTAATTTGGTGCTTGACCATACACCTTTTGTCAGGGGAATTCAAGCCCCTGATACTCCATGTTAAGAGAACCATGGTTCCTTTAGAAGGGGGCATCCCTTCTTGGATCTCATCTTCCTTTGACCCTTCAAATTACTAGCTATTTCTAATTTTTCTTTAATTTATTTTTTGCCACTATTTCCTTTTTCTCATGTCTTAGCTTTTTTTTAAATTTTTTTGATAATGTTTTCTTCAACAACCTTTCCTCTAAAGAGTTTATCTCATCTTCTCCACCATCCTTGTCACCAATGTTATGTCTGCATTTGTTTTCTCTTTTGCCTTTTCTTTGCTTGTTTCCTTATTCACAACATCTCTTGTCCTTTGTGGTTCCTCTTTGTTAACTTGATCCTCCATCTCTACCATTACCCTTAAATTCTCCCCATTATTCCCTTCTACATTTGTAGATCCATTGTGGCCATCTTTGTTGCATCTTTAAGATCCAGGGTTTTATTCTTCTCTTCCCCCTTGGAAGCTTCATCCTTATTTACCATAACCCCCTTCGATTTTGAGTTTTGGACCCCTTTCTCTCCATCTATTTTTTTATCTTCTTCCTTCATCTTCAACCAAACCTTCCCTCGAGGTTTCTTTTCTTTGATTGGGGCATTCTTCTTCACGGTGACTATATGAAAGGCATATAGGGAATTTCCATGATGGTATATCCTTTTCCACCTTCTACCTCTAAACCTTGCTTCCGAGATGATTTCAATCTCTGATGGTATTGGTTCATTTATTAGGACTTCCACAAAAATTCTTGCATATATGCCAAAGTCCCCCTCTTCAATTTTCCCATCTGCTTCTATGAAAGTGCCTATTTTGTTTCCAATTTCTTATGGTAAGTTACGTATCCTAAACTATTGTTGGGTCTTGTCTATTATTTGCTTCGGGGGGTTAAAATTAGGTTCTCAATCTTTAATGAAGAAACCTAAGCTATTCATCAAAATAAGGCCCTCCTTTTAAAATCTCCTAATTTCCCCTTCCTTTCTACATTCCACCATATAAAACCCCCCTTGGAAGCAATTTAATGCTAATATCTTTGCCCCATTGATTCTGGCACCATTGGAAGATTTGGGCCTTTCTTGGTCATTCTCCCAACCATATGATGATTTTTTTTTGGTATCTATCTACTCTATCTTTCCAAACTAAGTTTTCAAGAACAAAATCTATACATTTAATGAGTGGTTCACTAATAAGAGGTACCTTATTTGCGTCCATTGCAGGAAGTGGAGAACTAGTGTTGTGGTTTTCCTCATTATCCTAGTCCCCCTTCCATCTCTAGTTCACTCCATTTCTTCTCTGAAACCCAAAGTCATTGTGCCATTGTTGCTTTCTCCCATGATCACCCCACTATTCCTTCCTTCGTGGGAAGCCTTGTTTATGGTCCTTTAGTCATCCCGCTCCAAACCTCTTCCCTACACCCTAGTTGTTGAATGCCTTGGGCTTACCTTTGCAATCTATGTGTTGCCTCAGGTCATCCCATTTCCTCTATCCATTATAGCTATCAAGATAAAAACCTTTGTCCCTTTGGTTTTGGTTGCCATTACTAGCATAATCTTTGTATCGCCTTTCCCCAATTGCTCTCTCCTTCCCCTGTAGCTGCTTGTCTCTTAGTATTTGGGTTGCTTCCTTCCTTATATTTTCCATTGACCATTCCTGGTTTGCTTGATCCACCCATGCACATGCTCCTCTCACCCTATTTTTATTTTACAATTGTTAATTTATTTTATAATATAGTAATAATTTTTTTTAATTAATTACTTAATTTAAATATTTAATTTTCTAATTAAAATTAAAAGTAAAATTATATACATAATTTTAATTATTCATTATTCGGAATAGAATATATATAAAACATATTTGTAGCTTGTTAATTATTAATTATTATTTTAAAAGTTATAATTATAATATAATTATAACTATTCACTAATTAAGTAAATATAGCCTCCCGTATATTAAGCATTGTCATAGGTGGTTTGTCAAGTTACCATTTCTTTTGGCGAATCAGGGGAAATACTTCTTTTTTAAACGAATGAATATTTAATCTCCAAAAAAATCATTGTTACCGATATATTTTAAAAAGTTTAATTGTCTCTAAACCTGCTGCACAGTTAACGCGGTGCCTTTTTTAAACATGTTTGTATGCTAGACACTTGACCGCCTCCCATTCCAATACAACAATGACATTATATTGAAACACGTAGAGCAGATTGTACGAAAGAGTTAATGTGCTGTCATTTGTATATTTATTTGTACACTCGGCATTATATGTTTGTACCTTCATGGTTATCATGCCAATAAAACGACATTGTATTGAGACACGCAAAACTTATTGTATCATGAGCATAGCGTGAACAGAACCAGAGAGAGCCACATTACTAACCCATTCCATAATATCGTGAGCCCCTATACCATTCTTCTTCTCGAGCTATGGAAGTTTCAGAGTTTGAGTGAAGGAGCATTTAAATGTGAGTGTGGACATTTTCGAGGATCTGAATAATATTATGGTTCAGAAATACACGAGTTTGGAAGAAGTGCAATCCCTTCTGTGCAAGAAATCTGGAAACTGCTAGATAGTTGAAAAGAAGGCCTTTCAGCTTCATCTTGTTTCTGAATTTAAGGTGGTTGAACATCTGCTGATAGACCCACATTTGCTTTATATTGGCTCCACGATTGGACAAGGTTTATCAAGAAAGTATGTATTTTCACCCCAACCTAAATTTTCCTAAAGGTGTTTGTGCGTTGGGTATGATTTTTTTTTTTTTGTCTTTGGATGACTAGCATTGTTATTTATTTTGACATCATGTTACAATCTGCTATTCTGCAGAATTGTAAATTTGGTGAATCCCAACTTTTTTTCAGAATGTTTTAATGCTTTGAGTCTGAGAAGGCTTTTTTTTTTTTACCTGAAATTTTGTGTTGTTTTTATTAACGTTCTGCTACACTCTGTTGCTCTGCAGATTTCCGAGTTTCCTAATTATAAAATACCCAAAAGCCATTTTTGAAACAAACAGCCTAATTTGATTTCTCTGAATGCATTTTTTCTGGGTGTGAAAACTGGTTGACCGTAGTTGGCTACAAAATATTATTATTATAATCTAGTTATACTGATTTCAATTAACTTGATGAATGTGGATTTGGATATTTATATTTTATTCCATTCCATAGATTATGCTTTTGCTAAGGGGCATTGCTTAAGTACTCAATGAAAGTTTTTATTTTATTTTATTAGTTGTAGATAATAGTAGTTTTTTGTTTGTAGATGTTGGTGGTAGTAGTTTTTTGTTCCACTCAATAAAAGTTACTTTTTTTATTAGTTGTAGATAATAGTAGTTTTTTGTTTCTAGATGTTGTGGTAGTAGTTTTTTGTTTGTAGATGTTGGTGGTAGTAGTTTTTTGTTCCAGTCAATGAAAGTTTATTTTTTTTATAAGTTGTAGATAATAGTAGTTTTTTGTTTGTAGATGTTGGTGATAGTAGTTTTTTGTTCCATAGTTTGTATTTTTCAGTTCAGTAATAAGCGTAACAGAGTGCCTTTCATTTTTTCCTAGTGAATATGATATAGAGCAATTTAAAATCGAGAGAAGGGATATTTTACGTTGGGTAGAACGTCGCAAGCAGAATCACTTGGAGGAAGCAATCGGATTTGTCACTTCTCAGTCAAACCAAGCATTACAAATAGCAGCACCCAGGTAATCAAGTTCAATAAGGATATTCATGGTGCTTGCAAACTATCTCAATATTTCTTGAAATCCTTGTTCTTTTTTCTTTTGGGTTTTTTTTTTTGGTGGTAGTGGGTGTGTTTTGTATTCTTGAGGGAATCAAAATGCTGATAAATAAGGGCTTAATAAGGATGGATTTGCAAAATTATGATTCATTCACATGAATCCAAGTGGACCCTTTAAGGCATAGAATGTAATCAGCTCTAAGGTGTGTCTTGTGACTATTTGCTTTGTGCTTGTTTCTGTCGGCAAAAGTAATTATAAATCTTTTAGAAATATCTTATAGTACATCTGTGGAACTTAAAAGTTATACCAATATTGCACTACTAACAAATGAGCCTTTGCACCTTGGAGGAAATGTTTCAAGAAAACCCCTTTCCTATCAATTTAGGGGAGTTGAAGACGTTCAACTTCAGTTTTTTCTTTATAACTCATGAAATATGATTAGTGTGCTTTCATGAGTTTTAACTATCTGATGGTGAGAGACAAAGAATTGTTTGGGTTTTGGGAGTTGTTTCTAAGTTTGATTATAGTTATTGCAGTGTTAAATTAAAGTCTTCCATGATGGTACATCTGTTATTTCAAGATTATGAATATCCAAGAGTTTTGACAAGGAATCGATAAAACAGTGTGGGAAATTGACATAAAAATAATGTTCTAGAGCTGGTATACTGATTAGGTAGTGGAAGTTAGTTCTTATTGAAACATATATATATATTGAAGCACGAGAGCTCTTTCGTCAATGTTAGCAAGGGGATTTATTTTTCCATTTACTTTTCCTGTAGAGATGTACAGAGCCACCTATAAACAACCTGATAACAGCCAATTTGTAAGGGGTATAACTTCTGTGTAATAGAAGATGAGTTAAGATTAAATCAAACTCCAATTTGGAGTATGAGAGCCCCCATTGGAAGATACGAGTGGTAAAATTGGGAAACTGAGGAGTCTGTTGGGGCAACAGTGTAGGACACGTACACTAAGGAAGGGCACCTACACTGACAGGCATCAGCCTATACACAGAAATGGAGAGCCAGTCCTTCACCTGTAGAAAGCATAAATGAGCTCAAGTCACTACTCTCCCAGAGTCTTAAAGTTAGTATCTTTACCAAATTAGTCACAACATTTGGTTTTCTCTAATTTATTCTTTCAAAATTTATCATACTTAGATGATTACTGAGTGTGTTCAATTTTATCATTTTTTTTTGTTTTGTTTTATTGATTTTTCTTCCTTTTACATGCAGTTCTTTAGTTTTTAAGGTTCATTAAGCTCTGTCTTGTCACAGAGTTCTCGAGTGTTGTTGATTTTAATGATGAATAATATAGAATATGATTTTGTTAGTATCTTGCAACAGGTTTTTTTTCTCTTGGAGATGTTTCAATTTTCATTGTAGAGCCTAGATGTTGTGGAGCATAGATGACATAGACATAGCAGTAAGGGCTACTGTAGAAATATTGTATGATGGACGTTTTGTATCAAGCTTTTATAGATTACAAATAGTGAATATTAAATGTTTTCTTTTATATCTTTTTTGTATTTTATCTTTGTGGTTATGTATTATTGTCTATGTTATATAGTGCCAAACCCATCTGAAGTGCTTAAAATTCTTGTC
The DNA here is from genome assembly GCA_007258455.2 of Sequoia sempervirens. Lineage (NCBI taxonomy): Eukaryota > Viridiplantae > Streptophyta > Pinopsida > Cupressales > Cupressaceae > Sequoia > Sequoia sempervirens. The sequence continues at coordinate 225,176,768 of VDFB02000002.1, forward strand.
TTGATTCCTTGAATCCGAATCTGGTGTTTTCATCTCTGCTACAAATTTTTAGTACTTATCAAATATTACTCGTAAATGTTTTGGTGGGAAATTATCTAATAATACAAACTAATTGTTGTTTACAATTTCTATGGTCATTATGTTTGATGGATCCATCTACACCATCACAACAAGAATGGTGGCATCATGGCATCATGGCCCTTGTACCAATTAAGCAAGGAAGTAGTGTTTTCGGTGCCCCCTTTTTTGTGGCTTTTAAGTATTATGGCTTGGATCTTAAATCTGCTTGGTAATACTACCTATCATACTATGTTCCACCAGCGTTAGGGACGGGGGGACAGGGTTCCGGGACGGCGGGACAGGGTTCCGGGATGGGGGGACAAAGGGGCCTCAATTTCGGGACGGCGGCAGGGGGGCGGGAGGGGGGACGAGGTGTATATACTATATACTATACATATGGTACTTAAAATGCTAGTTATGAAAAGATGTATAAGACTATTAAGAAGTAAAATAGCAAAATTGAAATACTAAATTAGTACTTGAACATTGAACATTGAATATTGAAGCTTTCAATATCAAATTACTAATTAGAAATTAGAATAGTAATACTCAATACTACAATGTAACAATTGTTGAATTGGCAAATGGAAGATTTCTATTATATTATATCAAAAATATCTGATTATAAAGATGATTACAATGAGTAGCATGATTATATGATATCAAAACAAGTACAAAATCAAAATGTCAAAATGACAAAATGTAGTGAAGGAGGTAGAGGCCTCTAATCATCCCTCGGGAGGTCGGCAAACTCCCCATCACTGGAACCACTGGAATCCTCAAGGTCAAGATCTGCCAAAGGAACACCAACCAGCCCTATATCTGAAGCATCCTCATCCTCATCAATCTGTGATGGCTCCTCTGGCTCTATCGTTGTGCATCGGCCACCTGGGTATCCTTCTCTATCAATTGACCCAATACTCTGTCCCTCTCTGCCAACTTCTCCTCAAGAGCTGCCACTCTTGTTTGCTCAGCTACCAACTGCTCTTGTAATTGTACTATGATGGTTGATTGTATTGCAATTTGGCAATTCCAATAAATTTGATGGGGGTCTAGGGGCAACGCCCCCAGCGGGGTCGAGGAGCAGCGCCCCTCGCGGGGGTTTGGGGGCAGCGCACCCAACAGGGTCAAGGGGCAACGCCCCTTGCAGGGTGCGGGGGCAGCGCCCCTGGCGCGCTCCCTGTCGTGGTACAGGGCGGGGTCGAGGGGCAGTGCCCCCGCCACCAAGACCAATTTAACACTTTTGAAACCACTCGAAACTACATCACACAGCGCCCCTCGCGGGGGTTTGGGGGCAGGGCCCCCAACAGGGTCAAGGGGTAGCGCCCCTAGCAGGGTCGAGGGGCAGCGCCCCTCACAGGGTCCGGGGGCAGCGCCCCTGGCGTGCTCCCTGTCACGGTACAGGGCGGGGTCGAGGGGTAGTGCCCTCGCCACCAAGACCAATTTAACACTTTTGAAACCACTCGAAACTGCATCACGCACCTCATTTTCATGATTTTTCCACAGGTTCTGAATAGTGCTGACGAAGCCAAAAAATACATATTTTGCATTGTTTCTCTTAGACTTTTACTTTCTCCTGGTCGATGCTTGGTATGACAATGGATGGGCCCCACATGCCCTTAGGGTTCGAATAGAACTAATAAAATATTAAAAAAATGTTTTAAATTTTTTTTTTTTGTTTGCTTTTTGGCTGTCTATCGCGGGAGATGCTTGGGCGTCCCCGAGACGCTCGAGGGATGCCTAGGCGTCTCCCTCAGCATCTCAGAGATGCTTGGGCATCCCTTGAGCGTCTCGGGGACGCCCAGGCGTCTTCGGCGGCGAGCCAAGAAACGGTGGCGCCGTCGGAGATGTGGAAACGCCGTCCCCACGTCTCCGGGACGTCCCTGTTCCAGAGACGCTAGGGCCTAGAGGGGGGGACGCGTCCCCGGGGTTCACTGCTATCATATGATGGGGCAAAAATTATAACTTGGTGAATGAGACCATTCTGTAATTTACAATGGTGAGGCTAGTTGGACAATGAATAGTTCAAACTTCAAATTGCTTCAATCTTCATTATGCACCATTTACTAGCAAATACTCTGAATTTTTTTTTTTATATTAGAATTATTTTTTCACTATTTGATGTTTGCACAAGTTTTGTTAATCTAGAGACTATGAATATTTTATATATATTATTTTTAAGAGTTTTGCAGGTGCAGCAAATTCAAGCAAAGAAACATAACACAGACAATTAGCAAAAGTTGAAATAAATTTGCAAATCCAACAACAAAAAACATGCATTACTTTGTTGAAAATGAATACCACATGGTTCGTCCAGTCCTCCCAATGTCTGCAGTTTGCAGTGTTTGCAGTTCTCAATTTTTGCAATTTTTATAGTGCTTTGTGATACTGAGATTTGAAACTTGTAGCCTCTTCAATTTTAATTGGCAAACAAAAACGACTAGAAATTGCAGACACTAGTTATTGTAAACACTAGGAAGATTGCATGAATTGCATGGTATTCATTTTCAACAAAGTAAGATTGTCATGTGTTTTTTGCTATTGGATCTACAAATTACTTTTGTCTCTGCGTCTACTTTGTTTGTGTTGTGTTTCTTTGCTTGAATTTGGTGCATCTATATTTTGTACAAAACTTAAATTGCGATTTTTTTTTTTCTATATAGATTTTTTAAAATTATTTGCTAGTAAAGGGTGCATAATGAGCTTATAAAGAACTGGAGCGACTTGAACTATTCATGGTGCAACTAGCCTCAATATTGTAAACCACAGAATGGTCTCATTCACTAGGAACATCACGTTTGTTAATAGTTGTGAGAGATAAATTTGAGTGCAAAGTAGAGAGATCTAATTAAAAAAAGTATATTAACCTTATAATTTGTACTTGTTTTCCTTACCTACTGTAATCTTCTCTTTAAGCAGAAAAAAATGAACTATTGTTGTGGAAGAAGCAACAGAAGCTACACTGGTGGTATTCCTATTGCATTGCTTCATATAGCTAGGAATATGAAAAATGTTTCTTAAGGGATAATATTTTTGAGTGTTTACTATTTGCCTTGTATTCAATAGATGAGTAGATATATCATTGAAAGTATGTTAATGATCAATATATATTTGTGGTCAAGCAATGGGCCCTAGTATGTCTTGTTATCATGGAATCTAGCAGCGCTCGTTCCACGGATAACCCCCCTACGAAACTTGTTCGTTTCCTAGGATTCGTGAAGTTCAAGCACGCATAACGAAGTGATTTTCAAGCCACCTCAAAATGCGTTCCTAAGCCTCGAATAGTCAATTCGAGCATTCCCCCATGTTTGCCTCGCGAAGACCTTCGAAATGAGATCTTTCGCGAAGTTTCACTGTTCGTACTTAGTGAATTACGGAAAATGCAGTGGCACTGAAAAAGTGCGCTCCTGCCTTGAAGCCAAAATTGGCTAAGTCTGGAAAATGCAAGGGCGCTAAAATTTAGCACCCCTGCATGCAATGAAATTTCCAAAAAGTGCAATAGCGCTAAAATTTAGCGCCATTACACTTTTCTTCGCCACTTAACTCTTTTTCATGGTTTTGGCACGTTTCTTCATGTTTTCACGTTTTTCATCAATCGTGCCACTTTTCGTGCCTAGATTTATTGCTCGACTTGAGTTAGGTTTTTAATTTTCCTTTTCACCTAAAAGTATGAATTCGCCATTTTCATTGTTTACATTTCATATTCTTTTCTCTCCTCTTGCTGTGCGAGTTTTCTTCAAACTGCAAAATCACGTTTTTGGAGATTTCGCCATTCCTTCAGCACTCTTTGCGTTTTGCTCTGGTAAGTCGTTTTTTGTTTTGTCTTTCTCCTTTCATTTCTACGTGTTCTAGTTTAAGTATGTGCGTTTTTGTATATGTTATGCGTTTTTCTACGCATTCTTTTCCACGTTTTTTCCATCCTCACTCATGCGTTTTGTTTCTGCTCTTTTCATTTCGCGTCTTTTCTTTTCCATTCGCGTTTTTCTTATTCTCACGCAATGGAACCCTACGCATTCTTTCCTTAACTCTTTTCATCCGCATTTTTCTTCATTTCGCATATCTCTCTTTGCGTGTTGTTCTTCATTCGCGCCTTTCATCTTATCTTTGCATAATGCAAATTCTTGTGTTCCGTTTTCATTCCATTCTTCGCCTTGCCTTCCTTTCTAACGTTTTTGTTATTCACTTCACTCTCTCCATTCGTTTTGATGTGAACTTTGAGATTCCAAAGAGGGTTTCTGTTTGATGGTTTCTTTAGCAATTCAATGCGTTGATAATGATAATGAGTTGCATCCAAAGACAAACCAAATTGTCTTCAAAGCTTTCACGATTCAAACATTGCATTTGCCAAGCACGAGCGCCATCGCCATTCTTCCCTACATCTGCTTTTCAAAATTGCTAAAAATTGTTGAAGCGCTGAATTTTAGCGCTATGACATTTTGAAAATGTCAAAAAATTTCTAACACTGAAAGATGTAAGGGTGCTAAAATTTAGCGCCCTTGCATCAAAATTCAATTCCCTGAGATGTAAGGGCGCTGAATTTTGGCGCCCTTACACTTTTTCCAAGCTCTCTCTAATCCTTCCCAGATAAGCTTCATTTTCGACCAGTGCACTCCTGAGCCTCGTTTTTTCGCCCTTGTGCATCATTTTGTGTGCCTCGTCATCCGCTTCATGCTTTCCCATCCTCGTGCTCATTTCGCGCTTTCCCATGTTTCCTAACAATTGATGTTTGTTCTGGCTAAACGGATTGCAGTCTATTTTCAAAGATCGTCAAGTTAAGAGTGATTAGAGTTCCAGTTCTTTTTGATGACTGCTACTAAGCCTCCTTCTTCAAAAGCAAAAGGCAAGATGAAGTACAAATATCAAGGTGTCTATCCGCCGACTGTAGTGCTCTCCAAAGTTGAAGAAATAAAAGATACAGAGGTTGGTCATCAAGACTTGGTTGACTTCGCAAAGCTAACCGAGACGAAGCCTCTTCCTGATTCAATGAGAGCGATCGTACACAGTAACCTCCATTTGGTGGCGATGTTCCCTACAGCTGCGCACAATACCGAGTTTGTTCTTCAAGTTGCGCCTCATTATATCAATGAGAAAGCAGAAATGTGGATCGACCTTCCGGTGCACGTAGATTCCCGAGACTCAACCCCGATTCTTTTCGAGTATTGTCTTCAAGGTCCTCATAGGGAGAAATACATCGACATCTCTATATCAAAAGCATGTGGAGATCTCTCGGCGTCAAACATCCCAATAAAGCTAAACAAATGACAACACTCAATGGTTGGGAAGAAGCTTCAGATCATCGCTTCTTACGGCCGAAGGACTTCGAGAAGTGACTTCCAAAGATGACGCCAAAGATACAGATCATGTTTCAAGTGGTGGTGAAAGGTTTGGCCTGAATCATCCACTTTACGATTGGATGTATGAATACATCGTGATCATAAGAAGGCAGTATAAGTATATTGATCAAAATAAATCGCTGATGAGATACACGAAAGCGCTGATCAATGCTCCTTCATACTGAAGTTCTACATACACTTCACTGCGTAATGCAATGTGATGAGACACCCTGTGTCTATCTACAAAAGGGAACGATGATGGTGCTCGTGGGTACGATATTTCTATCAATTGAAAGTCAAGGAAAGCTTTCATCATTTCGTGACGGTCACCATGCTTTTCGCGCTTTGCTCTTTCAATTTGATCCAAATTTTTGGAAAGAAGAAGAGTGTCCGATGAGGCTTGAGTAAGGTGGTGTGCAAAGCTGATGTATTTTTCCACCCCAACATTTACTTACTTCGAGTAGGTCACATCAAGTTGTCCGTATACGTTACCAATGTCATCCTTCTGACAAGTGGGTTCTCATGGAAACATGCAGACAGCTGATGTCAGTGCAGAAAGAACGAAGAAGCAACCACAAGCGTGGGTTCAAGTTCCCACTAACCATCGGCAGATATACTATCCAAACTGCACAAAAAGCTAAGTCTGTCTATGCTGAAATGCAGATCATGACCATCAAAACCTACAAGTATAGGTTTGATTTCGACTACCGAGATGTCAGAAAAAAGTTGCAAAAAGTTCACCAATACAGGTACCGTTTTGAGGACATCTGGGCAAATTGCAGAGATGAAGAAGCCATTCGTAAAATGGACTATTGCAGGTTGACTGTTCAACAAATCAGGGATCGTGGTATTGCTGACCTACCAGAGGATTTTGAAGATCCAGGTGATATCATGAATGCTGTTTATGATGAGCAAGGCATTGCTAAAAGGCCGTTTCTTGCAATACAATGGTCTAGGAAAGAAATTACCAGCATGAGAGAAAGGTTGAGGCCAATCCTAGCCAACACAGAAGAATGGTTACATAAACATGGTTATGCAATGAAAAGTTTCAGAACAGACTCAGAAGGAGAGGAATCCGAAGTAGAAGCTCGCCAACAGCAAGAACTCTGTGACAAAAACAAATCAGCGGTCGTTCCTACTTCTTCACGAAGAGGTCCTAGGATTAAGTTCACTGTTGGCAAGAAAGATACCCAGGCTGTCCCAGAGACAGAAATCATGGAATCTAATCCATCTCGCTTGAAGGGTAAAAAGCCTATTCTAAAGGAGATAGATTCCGATGAAGAAGGAACTTCAAGTGACCAATCCGCTGAAGATGAAGATTCAACAAAAGCAGACTCCGATGCCGAAGAGGTTTCTGAAAGTGGGCAAGAGTTTGATGAAGATTTTGAAGAAGGATCTGAAGGTGATTTTGAAGGCGAACTAGAATCAGAGAGACAAGAGGGTGATCAACAGGAACCCGGGCATGATCAAGAAATAACTACTCCTGAGAATGTAATTGAGGAAATTCCTAGAACATCATCGCCCGTGACTTCAAATGTTCCTCATACCCCTCCAGATTCAAGAACTCCTCCACCTCCTGTTCCCTCGTCACCTATTCCTACCACATGCATTCCTGCAGTCAAGATATCCCCTATCCCTGCAGCATCAACCCAGCTTGATACTCCTTCCGTGATAAGCATCCATACGGTTGATATACTGTCAAGCCCTCCATCGTCCATTCCTAGCTTGTCTTTGCCAACGTATGATATCACTTCTGAAAATGAATTCAATCGTTTCATGAATAAGTCAATGCGTGATCAGCTCAATGTGTCAACTACAGGAGCAATGATGACAAACACTTCTCCAATTGTCACGATACCTATGGTAAGTTCAGATGTGACAATAACTTCAGAAGTAGCAATGGCGACTGAATTTACAGTAAATCCAGAAGTTCACACTTCTTTTCTTCCTCCTTGGCTAATATCTCAAGTGTCGAAGCGTAAAAAGCAAATGATTTCTCCGGAGGAGCTCGACCTCGAAGAGATAGTCCTTCCAAAAGCCAAAGGGAAGAAAAAGGCAAAGGTATACTCAAGGCTGAACGTTGATAAGTCTGGCCACAAGTATGCTGAAATTGGCATACCACCGAATGAAGAAGGTGATGTCAATATGGAGGACTACACAGTAACAAAGGTCCAGCTTGGCAAGGTTACCAATGAAAGTGCAAAAGTCGATGCGCAAGTCACTTTGGATATCTTGGCGGGAAGGCTGGATAAAGTAGAGCAAGCTCGTAACATGTACAAACAGAGGGCAAAGCATTATGCCACTGTTGTAAAGAGACTTGCCGATTCTCCAAGTAATGCACAACTGCTGACAGTGGTAAATATTGAAGACCCAGTTGTCAAGAAAGCTGAGAAGTTCGCCTCCAAAGGCAGGGTGTTATATGATTTTGTTGAGAAGATCATCGAACACGGTTCTTAGATTATATTAGCTGCGGATGAGAAAACTCCTTGTTGGCCAAGCTCACCACAAAGCTTGATAAAGAAAAGAGTGTACTTTCCCAGGAGCGCAGAGACATGGAAAAATGCCTGTTGTCATGGTTGGAAATGAAACAGGTAAAGCTCAGCAAATTGGTGGAGGTTGGAGTAATTCCTGACAAAGAAAAATTCGTTGAGGTAAGAGAATCACTGAAACACAGAATTCAAGTGGTTCAATCTCTCATAGAAGATCTTCACCAAGTACAGGAAGATGTCGACGGGCATCGCGCCATTCTTGAAAAAGGTATCAAGGAGTTGCTTGGTCAACTTCTTGAGGAAAATCGTATCTTCCTGCCGGCCACAGAAATATCCCAGATCTTCAAGGAAGCCATCAGGAATTTGATTGACAGTTCAGACTTCTTAGAAGCTTCACTGAACATCATTTGTGATACAAGGCTCACATTGGACAACCTGAAGATGCATCTTGACAGGTGCAAGAAGGTTCACTCATCTGCCATGAGATCAATCACGAGAATTCACACCATTGTGGATTACACCGTTGGTCCAGATGAGAAGTTCGTGTGGTGAGACTAGGAGGAAATTTGAAGACTTTCATGCCCAATGCAAAGCATATAGAAACATGGCAGCCCTCTATTCTCAGTTGTTAGACATTTCGGCATCCCATTATGCATCTTGTAATATTTCTTTGACATTCTCGAATGTCTTTGTAATTGTAATTACACCAAGTCCAAAGATGTAATATTTTGAAATAAATTACACTTTTGACTTTGGTCAAAGTTAGAGATCTCCCAAAACGCTACCCAATCCTCTCGATTTTCAATCTCTTTCCTTCTTTGCTCATCCTCTTTTCTATAATGTGAGGGATTTTCATTGTAATATCATCTCAGTGTTTTTGAAAAATCTAAGTGCTGCCCTTTGAAGCAAATTTGTGAAACTTTGTGTTCATGCTTTGTGAATGACCATTAATAAAGAAAAGGATTGCAAGCCAAACTTTGTGTTGGATTCGATACTTTGGTGAGTCGATCTATTTATGGTGATTAGCTGAAGAATTTGAAGGACTCCTTAAGTAGGTTATGTAAACTTTGTGTTACATTTATTATTAGATTGTATCATTTCTTTATCATTTGGTTGGAATGATCGACAAGATTTTGTGTTAATCATTCATGCTCTTGCATGTTCCGTTGAATGATCTACAAGACTCTGGTGGCTGTAATTATTCATACCTGATACTTTTTGTTGAAGGATCATGATTTGTGCTTGTAACGTCGTGCTCTTTTGATACTTTTGTTGATGATCTACAAGACTTGTGCTTGTAATCGTTCATGCTGCTCTGCTGAGGAATTGCTGCATCTAAGAAGACTTTGTGCTTCTAACGTGACAAACGGTACATCTGCACAGATCCAACATTGAAAAAGCTACGGAACGACTTTGTGCCTTCGTGAGCTTTCCTTTTTACTTTATTTGTTTATTATTAATCACTTCTGGTATCTCTACGCTTCGCTTTGACGAGATAGATATTAATATCAAGTAGTTGTTAAGGTTTAAGGTTAATAAGAATTGTGAACTTCCAACGGTGAAGCATTGTAAACATCTTCTCTGAAAAAAGAGAGAAGGATGAATGTAACACACCCCCCCCACTCCGTAAGTTTCGTGTACATTTTGTAATTACTTGTTTGTTTTACTATCGCTTCTGTTAGTAGCAAGAAGGGTGCCTCCCCTTTCCGAGAGGAGAGATTTACATCTCACATAGCTGTGGCTGAAGTCCAAGTTGTGTAATCTATTGAAAAGCTGATTACATAATTTTCACCCAACATGTCTGTTAGATGTTTCTTTGTTGCTAGTGAAAGAGCTGACTGTGTTGTCATTTTGTTAGCAGAAAAATAGTAGGTATATTAATATTTGAAAAGAGTTGCAAAAACTGCTGAAAGTAGTATCGATAAAATATTTTGTTCATAAACATTCCTTATAGAATATTCAGTGTAAGAAAGTTTAAAAAGGCAAGAACTGAAACCAAAGAAACACCTGACTACTGCACAGATTATAGAAAGGAACTTGGAGGGTATCCATGTGCCTTTTAGAAGTGGGGAGAAGTAGACTAGATTAGTATGAGAGTTTAAATACAATGACCCAAAGGAAAACATGTTACCAACAACTAAGAAGATTGTCAATCATTCAATGGCTCTAGATATTTTGAGAAAATTCTTTTCAACTGGGGTGGCATTAGCATTCAACAAGCGTGTAAGATCCAGGCAATTTGCTCTTGGTATTGCAGATGGTTGCATTCCCTTTGCTGGAGAATGCACTTGATGTGGTCGCCATCAGTTTAGGCTGTTTGAAAACTGGGGCCAATGTGGTAGGTAATGTTTGTCTGAAACAATATTTACTTTAGATTCTAGGTGAAAGACACCTCAACAACTTTTTTTGTAACACTGCTTGTTGAAAGTGACTTGTGCTCATGTTCATTATGGTTCATTTTATTGCATATACACTCTATCTGAGCAACGTGGCTAATTTGAAGTCGTTTGGGATAGAGGAAGGTTGTGAAAGAGAAACCAATATTCAGTTGGTTGGTTGCGACGTTTGAAACCATAGGCCTAGAGCACACACTTCACAAACAACTTGGAAAAGAGAGGACTGCCCAACTATTTTGAGGTTAACGGAAGGTACATTTAGAATGTACTGAGAGCAGCATGACTATGACTTTTGAATGACTGAATAAGATGAAGGGAGAGGAGACCTTAAGACAAAGGAACAAGAGGTAGATGGCATGTACTATCAATGTTTTAAAGCTGGATGAACCAGACTCAGGCACTTGTTAACCGTTAAACAGAAGGGCCTTTCATCCTATGATTGGAGGGGATATTCATACCTGTGACTAGAGCTTCAATCTACTCTGGCCTTTATTGACAATGCTTATTAGAGAGCAATGTTGAAGACCCTGAGTTGCCTCTTTTGATTGAGGTATGTTGGCGAGTGTTGCTTCAAGGTAATAAGAGCCCCCAAAAGGACCTAGTGCACAATTACATTGATAAGTAGAATTGAGTAAATTGGTGTGAATAGCAGAGGATTTGATTTGGTTGAACAGGATTTGGTTTCAAATTGTGCATTTACAAATGGAGGGATGTAACCCTTTTAAATTTTGGTTCTTGGATTTGGAGATTGCTTCTGTGTGGTTATACAAAATGCCTTGAATTCCTCGAGTGTAAATTTATATGTTTTTATTCTTCCAGCAAGCAGAAAAACCATCTTGTTTATGCAGTGCCACTTCACAACATGCATAATGCAACTTCACAATATTTTTTGAATACCAAAATGAAATCAATTATTTTGTTCTCAACTATCAAGTCCATGATCATCAAATTGGGAATTCACATGAGATACATTCTTTCGATACAATTCTTTGAACATACCCATTAGTCAACTCTTTGGTTTTTTTCTAAGGTTGCATAATTTTGAGATTATTGTACTTACATTCATTTGTAGTTACCAAGGTCAGAACAAATATTGCTTTGTAAAGAATGTAAAAATATGCTAGGTTGGAACCGGCGAAAACATTGGTAATGGTTTAGCCTTGGATTGCATGCATCTGTCTTACAGAGATGGTACTTGTCTTAGTTTGAGAGTGCTAGCACCTGCTTGTTGGTCAACTATTACCTGCTTGTTGGTCAACTATTACATCAAATTGCAAATTCAACTTGTGGCCAAGACTAGAAGTATTTCATTTATGTATCACCTCATTACATTGTTGGAAAATAAAGGCATCTGTAGGCATAAGCTGAGAAATAAAGAAAGAGATGATTTGCACTTATGAAGATGAAAATTCTTATTATGAAAGCTTGATTAAAGAAACTCTACAATTGACCTTGACCTTTCAATTTACCTTTTTATTGCTGGGCTGCTGCAATTCCAATTACATTTTGTCTTTACACTATCATTAGTAACTACATTCGTTCAAGGAAGAAAAACATGCCATGTGAAAAAACATGCTGTGTCTTCTCATATGACGCTAGTACATTTCCCATGTCATTCATTGTAGCTGCTTTCTCCACTACATTTAACATATCTATACATAGCTTCATCATAGTTGTGCAATACCTATCCTCAACTGGTACCATTGTCTACAGCTAGCTATGATCAATTGTATTGAAGTTCCCTTCTAGTACTCTTTATAGGAAAAAAATTTGTATTACTCCAATACTTTATGTTGCTCCAATACTTTATGTGGGGAAATAAGAGTACCTATAGACATATAAGCTAGAAAGATAAATCAAGGATTTGCATTTATGAGCATGAGAAAGAAATAAATTAATTTAAGCACAACATAATATGAAAGATTTGCTTTGACAAACAAAGTAGAAGCAGAGACAAAAGTAATGAATGCTTCACCAAAATTCTTTGTTTTTAATTAAACACAACCTTTAAATGTCCTAAATTTTTTTTTTAATTTGTAGATATCTTGCAATAGACAAACTTTGTCTCTCATTTTCATTTTTTGGCCATCTGTTGCACTTCTCAGCTATCTGCTGTACCGTTTGACCTAGGAAACATATTTTTGATTAGTTGGAAGTTTATTTTTTCCTTTTGCTTGATAAGACTTTTGCAAGTACTTTTATGTCATAGGAGACATAACTGAAGGCTGTGAGAATGAGGAGCTTCTTGTTTTAAAAAGGGGCATGGGGTTTTGGGGATCTTCTAGCCGTTTATGAAGTGCTACAAACTTTTGGGGTTTTTCAGAAAGTTTGGAACTTAGAGATGAACTTTTGGCAGAGTTTGTCCCCCAAAAATATTCCTCTGAACAGCAAAACGTGTTTGGAAGGATCAAAAACAGCTTTTGTGTAACATTGCTTTTAAAGTATTTTATTTGAGAATTGTTTCCTTGTCTCTAGAGGAGATGGCAGAGGGGTTTGTAGACATTAACTTTATATATCATTATTATGGGAATTCTAGCTACTAACCAGCCAATTGCATTTGCTTGATTGTTTTAAAAGCCTTTTACAATAGATTTCCAACAGTAATCAATCTAGACCATTTATGATAGTCAAATCTTAAACTACACCTCGACCTTCTTAACTGGCAAAGTAGAGCAATTACAATAATAGCTTGGAGCATGATTAGTCAATGGACAAGTAGCAACTTTTTACTCTGATATTTGTTTTAATTGTCTTCTAAATGTATAACATATTTGAATTTTGATTGATGTTTTTGTTTTACTGGGTTTGACCTGGCTCTGACACTGTTAAATTTTTCATAGATGGGTCAGAAATTGAACTTAGGGCGTCTTATTTACCAATGGTTTTATACATTAAGCTTTATTTCTCAGCATAGCAATGGGACTTCTTCACACAATGTTTTGTACTTAACAGACATTAAGGGAAGAGTATTCAATGGGTTGTTATCTTATTCAGCTACATTTTGCTTAAAATTTTCATTGACAATTTGTATTGGACGTAATTACTTTTTTGAAATCTTATGTTTGCTGTGTTTTGCATGATTTTGAGGTTCTCTAATATTTACCAAGGATTTTCCATCAACAATTTATAGACTATTAACTTTTATGTGAAATCTTGAGCTTAAATAGATCCACCTTGTTTTCTTAAATAGAGTGTATCCATCATTTCCACCTTGTTTTCTTAAATAGAGTGTATCCATCATTTTAAAATCAGGGTGTGGGGATACCTCATTTTCGTGCAGCCATTTTATGCTTTGACTTCTTTATATATAGGCTACTGTACACGAGGATTTAGTTGCCCAAGCTTCTAAAGCATCTCTATTTCTTGTTGATGCTAGCCTTGTTTTTGTTTAACTTAATTTCAAATCAATTCAATTTCTGGTGTTAAAATTTGATTTCTAGCTATTCACATGTCAGCTTATTTCTGAAACAAGAATTATTAGCTGATAGGCTATTTATGTGGAGAGACCCCACCGGGATCTCCTCCAATCTGACGCCCAAAACCCTAGTGGGAACCCCTCACGTATTTGAAATCATACTTTATCAATGTCACATCAACGACTCTATTTTTTGAAACATTTCTGAGCACATGCCTTGGAAAAGAGGACTCCACCAGGCTGTAAAATGAATACTGCACATATTGTATATGTTAATTTCTATAACCCAGCAACAGATTAATTGCACAATAAATTCACAGAAAGAAATCTGATTTATAACAATTAATACAACTGGGTTAATTAACAACTAATAACAGCGGAAGCAAAAATAACATAAAGCCAAACACAAAAAGACAATAACACAGATATACCCAGGAAACCCCAATGTGGGGAAAAACCTGCAAATGTTGGATCTTCTATTCAGCCTAACAACAAACTTTTCTTTCGAAAATACAATATAAGTTTGCTACAACAATCTTGCATTTATAGAGCCTAGCTGCTTTACTTAGCGTGCAAGGAAATAATCTTTCCTTGCTTTTTTTGGCTTTATTTATACATAAAATCACTCTAGGATTTATCTTATCCTCACAAATTCAGAAACATTCTATTTAAAGAATAAAAACTACTGTTGCTGAAAATCCAACTCAAATTGTTTTAAAGCAAATCTAATCTTGAGTTGCTTTAAAGCAAATCCATATCCCACTTTTCGAGCTAGAAAAATCAACACTCCCTCTTAGTGAGGAAAGTGTTCTGCACCACACCCAACTTGTCCCTAAAGAATTCAAACTTGCTCTTCATCAATGCCTTTGTCAGGATATCTGCTATCTGTTCGTCCGTAGGAATGTAAATGAGCTTCACTATCCCCTTCTCCACACAATCTCTGATGAAGTGGTACTTGATCTCAATGTGCTTTGACTTGTCATGAAACACTGGATTCTCAGAGAGTTTGATACAACTCTGATTATCACAGTAAATGACTGTAGGATCCAGCTCTTGATCAAAGAGCCCAGTTAGAAGTTTCTGAAGCCAAATAGCCTCACATGTAGCCATACTGGCTGCCATATACTCGGCCTCTGCAGAACTTAGTGCAACTGACTTCTGTTTCCTATTGTACCAAGAGATTGCTCCTGATCCCAAACTGAAACTGCACCCTAAAGTGCTCTTCGATCAGCTGTACTGCCAGCCCAATCTACATCAGTAAACCCCTTGAGCTTCACTCCATCCTGCTGAACATACTTTAGCCCATAATCAACTGTGCCTTGGAGATATCTCAAAACATGCTTCGCAGCTATCCAGTGCACACGTTTAGGTTCCACCATAAATTGACTGAGTGAGTTCACTGCAAAACAAATGTCTGGCCTGGTGTTGACCAGATACATAAGAGAGCCTATCAACTATCTGTATAAAGTTGGGTCCACTGCCTTTGATCTGGAAGCATCAATCTTCTTCCAATTGGTCACAAGTGGCGTTGACATAGGCTTACAGTTTTCCATCCTGAATCGCTTCAAGATATCAATTAAGAACTTCCCTTGTCCAAGGAAGATCTCTCCCTCTTTCTGCCACAACTCCAATCCTAGAAAGTAGTGCATCAACCCCAAGTCCTTCATCTCAAACTCTTGTGCAAGATCCCACTTGCAGTGTGCTATGAGCTCCTCTGACCCTGTGAGAAATAGGTCATCAACATATAACAACAATATGAGAAGTTCACCCTTCACCTGAACATAGTATGTGTTGAATCATCACCTTGATGAATGGCACTGCAACCATCAATACGTGAACACACGCCCGAGCCTCGCTGGAGTCCATACAAGGTTTTTCATCCCGTGACATGATAATCCCTCTCATGTGCTTCAAACCCCTCTGGTTGCTCTATGTAAATCTCTTCCTCAATCACCCCATTGAGGAAAGCCGTCTTTACATCCATCTAATGAATCCTCCAACCCATCTGTGCTGCTATAGAAATGATAGCTCTTATGGATGAGTACCTGGCTACTGGAGAGAAAGTCTCATCATAGTCGACTCCCTCCTTCTGAGAAAACCCTTTAGCCACAAACCGGGCTTTGAATTTTTCCACACTACCATCTGCAGCATGCTTAATCTTATATAGCCATCTCGAGCCCACCACAGACTTATCTTCTGGTCTTGGTACTACCTCCCACACACTATTCTTCATGATGGAAGAATACTCTTCCACCATGGCATCTTTCCACACTTGGTGCTTGGATGCCTCCTGAAAGCTGGAAGGCTCTACTTCAATTAATTCACTCATAAGTGCCACATAATCTGAATAACGTCTAGGAGCCCTTCTTTTTCTGACTAAATCTTGAGGATCACCTACATATTCTTGAGCCTCTCTTAATGTTTGCTCAGCTTCCTTGTTTCTCCTCTTCTCACTAATAGGAATCTGAGGCTGAGGAATTATTTGTTCCTCTATCTGATCATCCTGCTTGTTCTGCTCTCCAGCTTGTATGACTAAAGCTTGAGGAATTTGTGCTACCTCAACTATGGATGTTTTTTCCTCCTCATTCATC
>VDFB02000002.1:225193151-225316506 GCA_007258455.2 Sequoia sempervirens
GCCTCCTCTTGAACTGTAATATGGTGATATCCACTCTCGTGATCAACACCTTGTGAAGCATTACCCACTCAAATAGTCCATATCGTGTCATCCATCCTTGGTAGGGGAAATTTGTACTTGATTGTTATCTTGTTTATGGCTCGGGAATCTGTACACATCCTCCACTCCCCATCCTTCTTTGGTGCTAGTACTGTAGGTACTACACATGGAATCAAACTCTTTCATATCAAACCCTTTCTCAACAACTCTTGAACTTGTCTATTCAACTCCTCATTTTCTGTTGGAGTCATTCTATGAGCTGCCTTATTTGGAAAACTGGATCGAGGAATCAAGTCAATATGATGATTGATCTTCTTTATTTGCGGTAAACCCTCAGGTACATTATCATAAACAATATCCTAAAACTCATCCAACATCCCAAAAACTTCTTCTGGAACCTTCTCACTATCCTCCTTACTCACTCTAGGAATCAATACATAACATACACGCTTATGCTTCATACATTCTAAAAATTTTCTTCCATCTACATAACAAATTCTAACACTACTGCATACCTTTTCTTCGGTCTCCTTCAGGGGTTTCAACTTGTGACGAACCCCATCCTTTGTCAAGGAATAGGTGTTTGCATGGCCATCATGTATAGCTCGCCTATCGAACTGCCATGACCTCCCCAACAACATGTGACATGCATCCATGGGGATGATATCACAGAGTACCTTATCATGGTAGCTCCCGATCTTGGACTTTACTAGGCACTGCTCATTGAACAAAACTTTGTGGTCTTTCTGCAACCAGGCAATCCGATACGGATGTGGGTGCCTTTCCCTCTTTAACTTCAACTTTGTGACCATCTCCTTTGACACCATATTATCAGTGCTCCCACCGTCAATAATGACATCACAACATTTTCCTTCACACTTGCACCTTGTGTGAAATAGATTCTTCCTTTTGTCTCCACTCCTTTTCCTCACTACTAGGGCTTTCTCCCCTTTCAAAGATCATCTAAATGTTCGGGGATTGGCCTCCTCATCTTCGTATGCTAACTCTTTCCACGACCTTTTAGTATTTTGCCCTCTTCCTTGGTGTTGTGGACATTCATATAGGCTCGATGCCCTTCTTCACCACATACACTAGAAACATGTTCCCTTGAAACCACCTCTTCCAGATCCTTACCCATATCTCCCTCGTCCTCTACCTCTTTGATCACCACTGTTTTGATCACGAGAGCGGTAGAAGTTATCATTCCTTTGGCTTTGGCTGGTACCCACATCTTCACTTTCTTTTCATCATCATTTTAGCCTCCTCGGGGTCTCCATTGCCCCTTCCACTTTGACCTCCTCGCCCTTTTGCTTGCCATAAAATCTTTTTGTTCAACTTCTCTCTTCCACCCTTTTGTAGAGCAAACTGATACACATCCTCAATGGTTGTCATTTTGATCTAGGCTTAAACTCCCTCTTGAATGCCTCGGTCGTGAACTCCACAAGATATTCCAAGGCCTTTCTCCTTATTGGCCTCTCAGGAACCATTCATTACCATTCCGAAATATTTAGCATTCTTTTCACGATCTATTTCTCCTTGTTTCCAACCCTTGTACTTCACAGATCTAACTCAGTCCACTCAGTATGAACCGCTTCAGCTTTCTACCATGTGGATCCCATCATCTCGTGATCTTTTGGTTCTTTCCTTTTGATTTTCCACTTGACCTCTTTTCCACCAACATCAGATGGTCTTTTAGGGTTCTTTCGCGAACTTAACCCGGATTCGTCCTTTATTTCATATACTCAAAATATTCTAGCTCGTTGATCTAGTCGATCAACTCTTTCAAGTTCAAACTTCTGGAATAATTGGGGACTTCTGCTCTGGGTCTTTTCCTGATCTTTGAAATGGCCCTTATTAGCCGCATTTGGTCTTGATCAATTGTTTCTTCTTCTTCTTCTACATCTGAACCTTCTTCCTCTCCTCATCCTCACTTTCCTCCTGCTTAACCCTCTTTTCTCAACTACTCTTGTAATGCATCAATCTATCTCTAGAGGACTGCCAGTGCATCTCTTCCATCAGCATTTCTTCCACCTCGGCCACCTCTGGCACCTCCACGCCTACTAGGCATCACTCTTGAGGTACCTTTCGACCTCACCCACACCCATGGTCCTAGTGCGAACTGCCTCACGATAGGCGATCTGTCTACACACTCAAGAAAACCTAGCTCTGATACCACTTGATGAGGGCGCAGCCCGAGACACAAAAAATAACCCACAAACAAGAGAATAATTTTATTATTTAGAAAATGGAGTTTCTTACATGCAGAGGATCTCAAATCCCCAAGTTCTACAACGCATGCAAGTTACAGAAAGCTACAGAATAACCCTTTCGCAATACGCGAGCTTGTCCCCAAAAAGTTACCCAAAAATTAAAAAACCGCCCATAAATAGAGCTCCTCATTAGTTTGGAGCCAAAACAACATTAAAATTTCAGTTTAGGTAGTTTGGCACTAAAAAATTACAACATGAAGTTCAAATTTCAAAAGAGCATTTGCAATTGTATCTTCTAGAAATTGCACCAACTTCCTGGGGCCATAACTTTTGATCCGGGACTCTGATTCGTTAGCTATTTGAACCGTTGGAAAGGTATCGAAGTCAATAATGCGTTTGAAATCTGCTATGCCAATTTCAGAAAGTTTCAGGGCCGTTCCAGGAAATCTAAGTGCCTCAAATCTAACTCGGAAGATTTTCAGGTGAAAATCTAGGAAACTAAAACTGCAATATCTTTCAACCCAGGAATAGAAAATAAAAACTGTAAATGAGGAATTTCATTATGACAAAAAGGGTATCCAAAAATGTAAGAACATCTAAAAACAAAGAAACTTGAAATTTAACTATTTTTGGGTGATGCAAGATTGCCTTTACACCGTTGGATGCTCCTGCATCAATCTTACATTGGTGAACCTAACGCGAACACTAATTTTGCAATTTTTTTGCATGGTTTTTTCTTTTTTTTTGCAGATTTTAGGTACACAACGACACAACTAATAAGAGCAACAACACATTTGTTGAGAAATGACACAATTGATAAATGTAGTGACACATTTGACGAAAAATGACGCATCTACAGAGGACATTCGTGGGTGGAAAAAATTGAATTAAAAAATGCGACATAACTAAAGGAAATTATGCATTTGTCTACCAAGTATAAAGTTTTAGTTTTAGCACTTTTTAATTTTTCTTTAGGTTTGTGCAAATATAATAGAGTTTTTGGGTTACTAATTTTCTATTTAAAACTTGTGGCATTGTAGTGGAGCTCCCAAAATTGCTTCTCTTCAAGCAACAAAAAAAATGAAGCTCTTAGTTTAGTGTTATTTCTCTTTTTTTAAGTTTAGCTTAGTTTCTAGATTTTTGTCTAGCTCTTAATCTTTTGTGCTAACAAGTTTTACAACTTTTTCCTTAGTCCAAGATCATTTAGAGAAACTACTAATATGTGGTTTTGTAGGTTCGAATGTCCAAGGCCTTATTTTGAAATCACAATCTTATTTGTTTTAGATTAGATAACACTTTGTTTGGTGCTCTAAAAAGAATGATTGTCTTTCTCACATAGATTTAATTAGGGGATAAATGAGCCACATGTCTTAGTGTTTGAAGGATGGTGGGTATTATGCTCTCACCTTGTGCAAACTCAGTGATCAAAAAGCTAGACCCATTTGTTTTTGTGTTCACCCATTAGAGGGCCTACCTTGGTGGAAAAAATAACTCACCCAAGGGAATGACCCAAAGTGGTAACAGGCTAAAGCCAAGCCCTTTTGAACTATTGGAAATATGCCTCAATCAATACAAGTTGAAACCTCTTTAGAAGACAAGCCGGTGTGATATTATATATGTCTGGTTGACTAGGAGATTGGTAGCATCATGTCTTGTATAGGTCACTGTGACCTTGAAGAAGTCTTTCCGACTGCTTTCACTTTGGAGTCTATCGCTATGACAATGTGCAGTCATTGTAACCTCTCACCGCATGAAGGATCTCTGGCCAACAGGCCATTCAATCGGGCGTCGAGGAGAGTCTTGGTTGTTCCCTATGCGCTCTCAACGATATGGAAGTCTTGCCGATGGGGACACACTTGGAAGCTTTGGAGTAGCACTAATGTTTCACTTTATGGTCTTTGACATAGCGTATAGTCTATCGGTAAGTAGTCTTACCGATATACAATTGTCTCACTGACGAAGGGTCAAGTGTTAGTCATTGATGTAACACGGTGGCTCAGTGAAGAGTCTTAGCGAAAGTTAATTTCTCGCCAACAGTGCTTTATGTTGGAGCCTTCGGGTTAAGTCTTGTGTGTATTCGGCATAATGTCTCAGCGAAGATGATATGTCTTGGCGACTACTATATGCTTTCGATGTAACTTAATGTAGCTCGGTGAAACCTCCTGGCAAGTGGTAAGTTTTTCCAATAGGAATGTTGAGATCACCATGAATTTGTTTATCTATATGTGGTCTCACCAAAGAGCAATACTCTTGCCAAATGGTGAACTCACAACTATGAGACTCTTAGACTTCGCTGTGACCTCCTGGTGATAGCGATAGGTCTCATCGACTGTTTGGTGCTTCGAGGTAACATAAGAAAGCTCGTTGAGATGTCTTGGCGAGAATGATAGTCTTTCCAAAAGGAATACTGAGGCCGACAAATGTTGTAAGCTTGGTGAAACATCTTGGCGACTACGGTAACTCTTGGCGATGTTGATATGATGTCTATGTGGCATCAGCGAGACACTATTAGTGTCTCATCGAGATGCCAATGTAGTGTGAAGCCATTTGACTGAATGAGACTTTCTGATGTGGCATCTCGTGGACGAATAGGAGGAGTTGAATGTGAATAGTTAGCAGTTTGTTAGTTGTGATGGTTCTGTGAGGAATCTCGACGGACATGGAACTACAGGGAAATACTCTGTGACTGTAGATTGTGGTTGGTTCGATAGATTGTTGCATGATTGAATTAGTGGATGAATTCTATTATGTGGAATGTAACGTGAAGGTTCCTAAAACAAATTGTACATGTGAATGCTGCTATAAACAGACACCAGAAATACAAGTCTGATAATTGTATGTAATCCTATTTACTGTAATACAAAGTGATTTCTCTTGTTGTGGTGGGTTTTTCTCCCATAAGGGTTTTCCCATGTATATCTGGTGTTCCTGTGTGGTTTGTCCAATACTCTTTTTCTATTATCTGTTTCATAGTGCATCTTAATTAGACTATAATTATAAAATTTAAAAGTATATCTACATTCTTTCCTGAGGTATTGACATTAGGAGAATTTTTTCTACATCTGAATTTCCTTACATGAACCACTATAAATAAATGTGCTTTTTGACTAAAGTCAGTTAACAATGGGTGCAGATGTGTCATGCCGACAAGTGCCACCCTAGTAGCCCTGTGAGCTATATGAAAATAATTTCTTAGAAAGGAACTAGGAGGCCTCTTGACTATTATAGTCTTGAGCTAATCTCGTCGCATGCATGACCACCTTGAATAGATGCCCTTACTAGAAACCTCTTGTTTTTTGAAGCCTTGCCTTTTGGTTGTTGCTTGGTACAGTGCAAGGCATAGTATCATACCTGAAGATTACTCACTATTGACTTCCTTGAGTAGAGATAGAAAATTCTTCAGAAGTGACCACCCAGGAATTCAAAGTTGGTGAGCCTAAGAAGTGAGTGCATTGTAAGGGGGAGCCTGTGCCACCAAATTTCTAAGCTATCTACTCCCAAGAAGAAGTGTTCCAACTAGGATTGTGCTTTCCTTTTTGAAATAAAAAATTGTCACATCAAAACTAGACCAAAATAAAGTGTCTGATAGTATTTGTTGAGTTTGTTAGCCATATTTAATCAAAATTAGTAAAAAACTTAGGTCAAAACCACTGTAAAATATCAAAACTGTCAAAAACAACATTCTAGAACTGCAACTGTCAGAAACAAACCCACAAATGTTACTATGAGCTACAACTATAAGTTGGAAAACTACAATCCACTTTCTGAAATGCATTTTTCAAAAACAAAGCCGCATCTATTAACCTGAACCACAATTGTGTAATGCATTTGTTGGTTTGGATTTCTGATCATCGAGTTTGCACAAGGTGGGAGCATAATACCTACCATTCTTCAAACACTAAGACATGTGGTTCATTTATCCCTTAATTAAATATATGTGAGAAATACAATCATTCTTTTTAGAGCACCAAATGAAGTGTTATCTAATCTAAAACAAACAAGCCTATAGTTTCAAAATAAGGCCTTGAAAATTTGAACCTACAAAACCACGTATTAGTAGTTTCTCAAAATGATCTTGGACTAATGAAAAAGGTGCAAAACCTATTAGCACAAAAGATTAAGAAGATGGAGAGCGAAGAATATGTATGAACTCTCAAGCCATTAACAAGATTACAATCAAATATAGATTTTCATTGCGAACGATAGATGAACTTATGGATTGGTTGAGTGGAGTCAAGTACTTCACAAATATTGACCTAAAAAGTGGGTATCATTAGATCCATAATAGAGAAAGAGATGAGTGGAAGACAACCTTCAAGACTAAAGAGGGTTAGTAGGAGTTGTTAGTCATGCCATTTGGGCTAACCAATGCATTGATAAATTTTATATAACTTATGAATGAGGTATTGAAAGAATTTTTAGGAAAAATTTGCCATTGTTTATTTGGATGACATTGTGATTTTTAGTAAGACATTGGAGGATCACATGATGCGTATGTGGATTTTTTGAGAAGCTAAGGGAGGAAAGTTGATTAATTTGAATAAATTTAGTTTTGTGAAGAAAGAGTTGTTGTATCTAGGATTTGTTATCTTAGATGAGGGTCTTAAAATAAATCTAGAAAAATTGAGGGATATCATTGAATGGCCTACACCAAGGAGTGTTATAGAGGTAAGATCATTTCATGCTTGAACAAGTTTTTACAAAATGTTTATTAAGAATTTTAGTAGTGTAGACACTAAAAAATGTCTTGGTCTGTGAGTGTTATTTTTCCATTGCCTTGGTCTTCTTCCTTGCATAATTAAATTATTTTAATTATTTAATTGTTTTCCTTTTGCTCACATTCCTCTATTAATTAAATAGTTTTAATTATTTAATTAATTAATTTCTTGATCTATATTCTTCTATGGTCAATTAAATAAATCCTTTTTAATTTTATCTCTAACATTTTCTTTCTCTTTATGATTAAATGAATTATTATTCATTTAATTATTAATCATATGCCATTCATCTATAGTTAAATAATTATTTATCTATTCAGTGGTCTTTATTTCTTCTAAGGTTAAATAATTATTAAAATTATTTAATTGCCTTTGTCACTCCTTCCCTATTAAATAATTAACCTAAATTAATTATTTAATTCCTTATTTTCTATTTCCTCTTATTTAATTAAATTTGTTGCATTAAATCATTTTAATTAAATTCCCACTTTCTTTTTCCACAAATAAATAATTTAATTAAATTATTTATCCTCCACTTGGTCAAAGATTGCTCTCATGAATTAAATGATTTTAATTTCTTCCATTATCTCCTGCCACTATCTCATTTTTGAATCTTGGCCATTGA
Source organism: Sequoia sempervirens (assembly GCA_007258455.2). Taxonomy (NCBI): domain Eukaryota; kingdom Viridiplantae; phylum Streptophyta; class Pinopsida; order Cupressales; family Cupressaceae; genus Sequoia; species Sequoia sempervirens. The sequence continues at coordinate 225,200,744 of VDFB02000002.1, forward strand.
TTGCCTCTAGTCTCTTTTTGATCTTGATTGCCCATTTCATAGCCATCCCTAGCCCACTACTTTGTGGTGCATGTATCTTCGATCGTTGATATGAGAATCTTTCTAGAAGCTTGATCTCATTCGTTTGTTCAAATGACTTGCTATAAAATATCTTTTGCTCTATTTTTGATTTAAGAACCACTTATCTCCAACTTTCATGCTTATTGTTTGTAGGTACTTGAATACACACACAGCGAACTGAGGGAAAACTTGCACATGATATTTGAGGAGAGACAAGAGAGGTGATTCAAATTGAAACATAAGGAGTTCTTTGTTCTATTGCTTTCATTTTACTCCCTTTATTTGATTTTTCTCTCTTGTTTTGGATTGGATTTTTAGCTTGGATTGGTGTTATGGTTGTTACTTTATCTATGCTATTAGTTTTTCCTATCTTAAAAGTAGTATTTTTTCACCCCTAACTAAAAAAATGAGAGGGGATAGAAAGGAGTTTAACTAGAATACAAGACCAACTAAGATTTTTGATATGCTAAAGAAGAAAGTCACAGAGCAACCTATTTTGGCACTTCCCAATTTCAATAAGGTGTTTTAGGTAAATTGTGATGCTAATGGTAGTGCCATAGTAGCTATTGTGAGTCAAGAAGGTAAGATTGTTTCCTATTTTCGTGAGAAGTTGAATGATGCTAAAAAATAAATATTATATCGATGATCAAGAGTTTTATGCTATATTTCACGATTTCAAGAAATGGAGACATTATTTGTTTCCAAAAGAGTTTGTTTATTATATTGATCATTAGGATTTGTAATATCTTAATGGCCAAGGAAATTTCAACAAAGGGTACTTGAAATGGGTTGAATTTTTATATTTATACCTTTATTTTGAAACAAAGCAGTGGAAGGTCAAATAGAGTTGTAGATACATTAAGTAGAAGGAAAAATTTGTTAATAGAGATGAAGGTGGAGGTCATTGGGTTTGATGAAATCAAGACTTTGTATCCTATGGAGGTTGTTGGGTTTGATGAAATCAAGATTTTGTATCCTAAAGATCCATACTTTGCAAAGGCCTAGAAGGATTGCTTGGAATCTATTACTTTAGATAAGACACAATGGTTGTATTTATTAATCCAAGATGTGATGTTGTTTAGAAGAAGCTAGTTGTGCATTCTGGATATTTTTATGAGAGAAAACTTGATCAAGGAGAAGCATTGTGGAGGATTGGCTAGACACTTTGGATGGGATAAGACCATTGCTCTTGTTAGTGATAATTATTACTAACCATGGTTACAACATGATGTGAGAATGCTTATACAAATTTGAAATGTATGCAAAATGGCTAAAGGGGTAAGTAAAAATAATGGGCTATATAAGCCATTTCTTGTACTAGAGAGGCCATGGGAAGGTATTAACATGAAATTTATTCTCGGTTTAGCAAGGACAGAGAGGAAACAATTCAATATTTGTGGTGGTTGATAGATTTTCAAAAATGACATATTTCATTCTGTGTCATAAGACCAATGATGCTATTCACATTTCTTTAGAGAGGTTGTGACACTACATGGTTTACCAAAGAGTATAGTTTCAGATAGAGATACCGAATTTGTTGGTTATTTTTGGAGGACATTATGGAAGAAGTCAAAGAAATATTGAAGGTTAATTTTGCACACCATCCACATAATGATGGAAAAAAACAATTGATGAATAGGAGTTTGAAAAACATATTGAGATGTTTAGTAGGAGATAATCCCAAGGGATGGGATTTAAATTTACCATAGGCATAATTCACTTACATCTTTTTCAATATAAGTACTAGTAGTTCCCCATTCTAGATTGTATATGGGAGTAGTCTAATGAATGCTGCTAGGTTGAGGAAGATATACAAAGGGGAAAAGAGTAGTGTTGAGGTTGAAGATTTTGTAAAGCACTTGACGAATTTGCATGAAGAGGTAAGAAATCGTATCAATAAGATGAGTTATCGATACAAGACTAAGTTAGATCAAAAGAAGAGATTTAAGGAATTCCAGTTTGGAGATGAATTAATGGTTCACCTAGGAAAAGAAAGGTTCCCAATGGGAACATATATAACAAGTTGAAAATGAAGAAATTTAGACCATGCAAGATCTTGAAAAGCCTAATTTAGGAAATGCTTATGAGGTAGAGTTACTGAGTGGGATGAAAATCTCTCCTATGTTCAAAATTGTTGATTTGATATAGTATCATAAATGATATATGGAGAATGGATCAATTAGTGCAATAATTAATCAACATGCAAAAAAATCATGCATTGGTTGCATGTTTCAAATCTGGTAGACCAGGGGTCTCCATGATGTAAACATTGAAGTTAGTGGGTTTTTGGCTTGTAGAAGATGTTAATGGCTTTTTAAAGGCCTCATGTACATTTTTAGAAGGAGGGGGAAGTTGGAATATGTAGAAAATCATTTAGAAACCCCATTGCATGCTTAAAACTTTGCATTTCAAAATTTGTAGACTGGTAAAACATGTTTGCAGGTTGTACAGATTTGTATGAAATAATTTTCAAGGGATAGTCATTGGGATTGATGCACTTATGAGTCTACTTCATTTTTTTGGTCTCATTGAATTTCATTGAGTTTTAAGTGTTTTATGGCTATTTTATTGAAGATAGGTTTACAGAATTAAGCCTTTGGGATAGTGTAGCAGCAAGTTTTTGAGAGATATGTTCCAAAGTAACTGAATCACCCTTCAAAATCTGCATACACCCTTAAACTTCATGACAAAGGTTAGTGCATACAAACTTGCTAAGTACTCCTATGAAATAACATATAAATTCTTAATAAAATGTAACCAATAACAAGGATTAAAAGACATCTAAAAGCATAACATGTACCTATTCCATATTGGACTGGTGTCAATTGTGCAAGTGACCCTTTCCCAATCCTTGCTAAAACTAAAATGATGCAAATGCAATAGTGATGGGAAAAATTAGTTCTCAATTCAAGAGAGTAACTTTGCATGAGGGTTGTGGATGGGTTGATGAAGAATGAAACTTTCATTTATAGATTTTCAAATTGGAAGAAAGTTCAAAATAGAGCAATGTGGGATAATGATTTGACCAATGAGATGAAGCCACTTGTCACATTGTGATAGGTTGAGGAATGTGCAAGTTTTGACCAATGTGCCAAAGAGGGGGAGATTCGAATTTGAAATTGAGAGTTAAATGCTAAGTGGGGGACATGTAAGAGAGAAGTTATTGCCATGTTGGAAGGGACAAGTCAACTTGTCTTCATATTCAAACTTGGAGAATATTCTCAAAAGGATGCTTTGTTGAGGGAAAATGATGATTTTAATAAATCAATAAATTGATTTATTGGTGCAATGGGAAAAGCTAGAGGATGTGATGAGTGGTTAGATTAGATTAATTAGGATTTGATTATCTTAAATGATGTTTAGGTGATTTTGACTTATTTGATTTAAATACTTTTATTTATTTAAATCAAAATGGAGATGAAAGGTGATTTTAGATTTAATTAAATAAAGGTTTGATTTATTTAATTAAAAGGATGATGATAAAGTTAATTTATTTAATTTTAAATAAATGACCTTAGGAGATTTAATGAATTTAATTTACCTGATGAATGGATGAATGTGAACTTATTTAATGATTGAATGAATATGAATTAATCAAGTGCACAATGCTAATTTTGCATTTTTACATTTTTCCCCTCTTTGAAGGAATATACTTGCTGTGTTCATTCAAAGAATAAACTTGCCGTGATCAAAATTTAAAAAATTTCTAATTTTTCGGATGCCCCAGCGAAAAGAAGTACACTAGTACATTTCCCCCTCGAGAGATCGAGCGAAAAGATTCAATTTGAGGGTCAATCTCATGATAAAGAGGTTCAAAATGGATGGTTATGATGATGATGCAAATGAGATGATTTTAAGATGTTTAGGATAACCAATCTATATTATCCTAAACACTTAAATAATGATATGATGTGAGATGGATGAGATGGATGATGTGATATGCTATGATTATGCAAATGTATGATTTTATGAGATGTTTAGACTAACAAATCTATATTATGATGATGAACATGCATGTGAGATGATATGCAGAATAGTGATGGTTTGTGGATGTAGGATGGATGCATTGGTGATGATGATTAACTGATCATGACATGATGTTAGTGTAGAAAAGAAGAAATTAGATGATGACAAGAGGATGCAACAAGCCAACTTTATGAGAGATGATGATGATGATAGATGACTATGATTTGCTTATCAAGGATTGGGATTTTAAAAGTGTCACTTACCTTATGTTTGATAACACGCATAAGCATGATGCATCAAGGTATAAAGAGCCAGGATGGCATTGTACCTAGTGTGATGGACTTTGACTTGAAAAATAGATTGGCATATTCTTGTTCATACCTGACATACAAAAACCTTGCTAGGATGCACTTTGGAAGGTTCAAACATCTCAGACCAAAACACGAAAATGTATAACCTATCAATGCAATAGTCAACAAGCTATCCAAAACACCCTCTAGACATATATAACAAAGCAAGTATTTGCTAGGTTATTTTACAAGAACGTTCAACAAACACAACAGACAAAAGATAATGAGTGTTTGCCCCATTCCTATCTCTCTAAATCACTTTGTTTGGACATCATCAAGAAGTTATTTGAATGAGCGCAAAAAGATAAGTCAAAAAGACCAAGATAAAGTAAACAAACAAGCTGATGTTCTTCAATACTGCTATCCAAAAGAAAATGTGTTTTTAAGGATAATAACTAAAACTATTGCCAAAAGATAATGCCCATTGTAGGAAGGATACATCCTAGGACATGTTAGTGGATGGCGATATGCCATTTCTTTTATCCAAATTATTCTTTTTGATAAATAATGCCCATTGTAGGAAGGATTCATCTTAGGACAACTTGTTTAAGTACTGACTTAGACTTGATACTTGACGTTTTGAGTTTTTACTTTTCACTTGCTAGACTTGTTTCTAACTGTTTTACCAAAGGTTGAGGATGACGATCATTTATTATGAGTGGTGTTTATTGCGGGTGCAAGCAAGATGAGATAGATGGATTTTTTCAAATATTAAGATGTTTTTGGAGTTTTGCAATGTTTTGAGGCTGTTTTGTTATTTTTTAAGATTTTCCAATGTTTTGGGGTTTTATGAGATTTTGACCAAGAGACTAACCTAAGGACCTATTCTAGGGCCTTGGGGGCTGATCAATAGATTAGCCTTGCCTATGTTATACACGTAGAGACCACGTAGTTCAACTAATGACTTGATCAATTTATAGATGACGATACACATGATGAAAGGCCAGTTTATTATGATAGACACCTAAAGGACCGACCTAAGTGTCTCAAGGGATGAACAAAGATCAACCTTACCTATGTTCAAGGCTCAAGGACCCGTAGTTTGACAAGATTCGACTCATTTTTTTTACTTTTTGAATGACTTTTTGACCTGTTTTGGGATTTTGATGATTTTTTGATGTTTTTTGATTTTTTGATGTTTTGATGTTTTTGGATTTTTGGATTTTTTTGGATTTTTTAATTTTAGGACTTTAAGAATATACATGAATCCAATTTGATGAGAACATACCCTAGCCTGATGCAATAGACTACTCTGATAAAGGTAGGACAAATTGACCTTGAGGATGGGTTGAGTAGTACTAGGAGGGATCATGATACAAACAGAGACCAAGCTATGGTGCAGATGCAGGTGAATCAGTTATGGATGGAGATTCGAATGTGATGGATGATGGATGGATGATGCAAAAAAATTTGTAAAGATCCTAGTGGATGGAAAGTGCTTATTTATGCAAGGCACTTGTTTTCCAGGTTTTACCAAGGTATTTGCCCAAAGTGCCACCAAAGTGGTTTTCACTAGAGGACAATTTTTTTTTACTGTTTTTGATCATTTTTCTAATTTTTTGGATTTTTTACTTTTTTGATTTTTTTGTTGTCACCAAGACGCCTGTTTGCCAGGTTTTTTCCAAAGTAACCATTTTTTTAGGACATTTTCTAATTTTTTTTTGGGATTTTTTGATTCTATACCTTGAAAGATTTAGGCATAAAACTTTTTGAGATGAGTTCTATTCATGGGCTCTTGCAGAGGTTCCCCTTCGGATGTTGATAGCTGATATTCCCCTGATTCATAACCTTTTGTGATGATGAATGGTCTCAACCAATTGGGTTCAAATTTTCCTTTGCTGCTTGGGTTTGGGACATTCTTCTGATTTTCTTTTAAGACCAGTTCTCTAACATGGAATGTCCTACTTCTGATTTTCTTATCGTAGCTCCTTTTGAGTCTATTCTAATAGACTTGTAAATGATTCAAAGCATCTATACGTCGTTCATCTAGTAGCTCCAGCTCATTTAGTCTTGATACTCGATACTCTTCATCTATGATGAGGTTTTCCAGTGAAATTTTGAGTGATGGGAGCTCAATCTCAATGGGGAGTACTGCTTCTGATTTGTAGACCAGGGGGAAAGGGTTGGCACTAGTGGGTGTATAGATGCTGGTTCAATCAGCCCAAAGGGCAGGATTAAGTTGTAGATTCCAGTCATGACTTGTGTCATTGATCGTTTTCTTGAAGATTTTTAGAATGGTCTTGTTTGTAGCTTCTGCTTGGCCATTGCCTTGGGGATAGTATGGGGTGGAGAAGCGATGCTGGATTTTGAATTTTTTGCATAAGTCATAGACCTCCTTATTCTTAAATGGTGCCCCATTATCTGAGATAATGGCTTGTGGAACATCATAGTGGCAAATGAGATAGTTTAGGATGAACTTTGATATTTGCTTCCTAGTTATGTACATCATGCGTATGGCCTCCACCAACTTAGTAAAGTACTCTGTTGCAGAACACTTTATGATGAATTTGTTGTCGTTAGATGAAGTGGGGGTGATTTTTCCAATGAGATCAAGTCCCCACTACGAAAAGGGCCATGGTGTGACGATAGGATGAAGCTCTTAAGCTGGAGCATTAATGAGGTCCCCATGCTGCTAACATTGTAGACACCTTCTGACATAGTCATGTGCCTCTCTTTCCATTGTGGGCCAATAATACCCCATCCTTAACAGTTTCTTGGCTATGGTCATTCCACTCGAGTGTGAACCACAAATACCATTATGTACTTCAGTTAGAGCGGTTAATGCCTCCTTAGCATTTAAGCAACATAGTAGGGTTCCTTCTATGCTTCTATGATATAGGGTATCTCCTAGGATGACAAATATGGATTCCTTTTTTACAAAGGTTCATTTTAGGTTTGAGGGTAAGTCGACGGGTATGACTCCTATTCGAAGGTATGTGTAAATGTCGTGGTACCAAGGATCACTGGGACCAATGATTTCACACATGAATTTTTATTTTGGTACCTCAAATGCAGGCACGAGAAGCTGCTCTATTAGGAATTCATATTTTGGAACATTGTTGGGGATGTCTAGTAGGGACCCAATTGTTGCCATGGTGTCTACTGCTTTGTTGTTGGCTCTAGGTATCTGCTCAAATGTAATTTCGATGAAGGATTCTTTGAGAGTCTCCATCAATTTCTTGTATGGGGTGAGCTTATCATCCTTAGTCTGGTATTCATTGTTCACTTTATTTATTATCAATTGGGAGTCTCTGTATACTCTGAGAGCTATAATGTTCCACTGCACTGCTATTCTGAGACCTATGGTTAAATCATCATATTTTGCAATGTTATTGGTGTAGGGAAATGCCAACTTCTAGGACCTCGGTATGCAATCCCTTTGTGGGGTGATAAAAAAGGCACTGGCTCCTGATCCATGTTGTGTGTATGAGCCATCAAAATATAGTTTCCAGTGGTCAGCTACGATGAGATTGAAAATAAATTCATTTGGAAAATTTAAGACGAGAGGATTCTCTGAATAGATTGGTGCTTCTACTAGTTGATCTGCGATGACTTGGCCTTTGATTACTTTCCACTCCACATACTCAGTGTCGTATTTTGATAGTATTATCACCCATTTTTCCATTCTTCTAGTGAGCATTGCTTTTGACAATAAGTACTTGCGAGGGTCAAATTTTGGTGATGAGTTTTATTTTGTGTGCCAACATGTAATGCCTAAATTTTTGTGATGCAAAAATCACTGCTAGGCATGCTTTCTCGATGAATGAATAGTTTAAATCATGGCCAACCATTGTTCTACTGATGTAATAGATAGCCCTTTTTGTTCCATTTTTGTCATGCTAAGCTAGGAGAGCTCCAAGGGCTATTGTTGTTACTGATACGTATAGAATCAATGGTTTTCTTGGGATTGGTTGCATTAATACCAGTGGTGTCAGTAGATATTCTTTGATTTTATTGAATGCCTCTTCAGACTTGTTATCCCATTTGTACGCTACTCCCTTGTGGAGTAGGTGAGAGTATGGGCTTTGTTTGTCTGCCAACTGTGCTATGAATCTTTGAATGGATTGGAGCCTACATTGGAGACCTCTTAATTGCTTTAATTTTTTTGGTGTCTCCATCTTGAGGATTGGTTTTACCTTTGTTGGATCCACCTCGATACCTCTCATTGACACTATATATCCTAGCAATTTTCCTGATTGTACGCCGAAGACACACTTCTTTGGGTTTAATCTGACCTTGTACTCCTCCAGCCTATCAAAGATGGCACTTAGGGTTGCTATGTGATCTTTTCTCTTTCTTGATTTGGCTAAAATGTCATCAACATAGTCTTCGACTATCTTATGGATCATGTCGTGAAATATCAATGTCATGGCCCTTTGATATGTTGCTCTTGTGTTCTTTAAGCCAAATGGCATCATGTTCCAACAGTATGTCCCCCATGGACAAGTGAAAGTTGTTTTATGTTGGTCCTCTTTAGCTATCATGATCTGATTGTACCCTGAGAATCCGTCCATTAGTGACAAAATTTCATGTCCAGCTGTCATGTCTACTATCATATTAATGTTTGGAAGTGGGAAGTCATCTTTTGGACATGCTTTATTCAAGTTTCTGAAGTCTGTGCAGATTCTGATATTCCCATCGAGTTTTGAGATAGGTACCAAGTTTGACACCCATTCCAGATAATCTATCGGTCGGATGATTCTTGCATCTAATAGATTTTTTAGCTCCATTTTGACTATTAAGGTGATCTGAGGGTGCATTTTTTGAAGCTTTTGTTTAACAGGCTTTGCTTCTGAATATACTGCTAAGTGGTGGACCACGGTCTCTAGATCAAGTCCTAGCATATCAACATAACTCCATGCGAAGTTTATCTATCTTTGTCTTAGGAAGGTTGCTAAGAGCTCTTGTTCCTTTGATAGTAATGATTCCGCATAGAATGTGATATGTGAGGCTTCCTCTATTCCTAGATTGATTGGATTGCATTTTTCCTACAAGGATTGCTGACTTTTCTTGATGAATAGCATGGAAAGGAAGATTGAATCGCCCATCCTCGGGTGCCTCAGAGAGGTTTTCACCGTTGGATGCATCCTTTCTTTTTTACTTTTTTCTAGTCGAAGAGTGCCACAGTGTGGTTTTCACTCAAGGACTTAGATATGATTCTTAATTTTTCACTTTTGTGACTGAGGGATTCAATCATTTCCCCATAATAGGCATCCGTATCTAACTCGATTATGAACCCTGATTTGTGATCCCCACATGGAATGTTTTCCCATAGTCCCATAAATTCTGAGAGCACCTCATCATTTTTGAATGTATCAAGAACCGGTGGTCCTTGTTGGTCGTAGTCAATGAGTTGGGGATATACTAGGTGGATCTCATGATTTTGGTGGTCTGATTCAAAAGATAGGGTGCTAATAATGCAAAGAGTTGGTATCCTCAAATAGCCTAGGTAAGTTGGGTGTGGGATCCTCATCATCATTACTACTACAGATGTCAGTTATATCAAATGTAAAGTTATCTATGACATGACTTGTAGATAATAGTAGGTGTAATTCTACTGTGGTTGGCTGAGGAGGATTATTAACCCTTCTAACTGGAGGACTTTGGCCAAGTATGGTTATACTTAGAGGGGTATATCCAAGGCCAAGATTTGTTATTGGTTGCGTCTTCGACATAATAGGTATTATAATCCCATTGTCGTTTCTCCCAAGTCTTTGATTTCTGTCATAGCCCATTGTGATCATCATTTGTAAACCCTTGCTTCTGTCATCCATTGCTAAATCAACTATTGGTCTTTCATCTTGATATAGCATATGAGATGGATCTGCCTCAATAACTTCTCAACCAAGATCCCCCCATCTTGTAAAGGTGGGATAGTCCATAGGAGACATTTGGGATGTGGAGGCTTCATTTATTTGCAGACATCCCCATGATCTAGGAGATTGTGGTAACTCTCCTACCACAAGTGTTATTAGGGAGCTTGTAGTTTCCACAACCATTATCTTGGATGATGACCTTAGTGTTCAAGAGGGTGGGAATGGCAAGAGTGGTGAGTGTCTCTATCACAGAAGTGGATGCGAGAGTGGTGGGATCGATGTATGGTGTAGATGGGCCCTCATCATTTTTTGGTACTTGGGGGATTTTATAGTACTTTGCTTCAAGGATTTTGCAATAGGAAAAGGGTTCAAGATCTCCATGGATGGTAACCTCTTGTCCCTCATGTGTGAATTTCACACATTGATGAAAAGTCGACGCTACTACTTTCATTGCATGAATCCATGGGTGTCCTAGGAGGATGTTATATGACAAGTCGAGGTGGGCGATCCCATAATAGTGGTTTATAATTTTTGGCCAAACTAGACATTGAAATTATTATTTTTAACTAAATCTTCACATTCAAGCACCTATAGCGGCTAAACCGTGAGGAATTTGAAGATGGTGAAAACTAGAGTCTCATCAAATTTTGATTGTAGATTCTAAAAATATTTTTTTCAAAAATTTTGGAATCAAATTGCACTTCTTTTTCCATCTTCCACGAAAATTGATTTTTTCAGAAAACAACATTTTTAAAAAGTGACACACACCATATAACGCATAAATTTTTTTCCATGAAGGATAAAATTCTAATTCTTTCAAATTAAGATTTGCAACTCTGATATCTAGTGCTTCCACTTGGTTAGATAGTTTTTTATTGAATATTTTTTCCTTAATCAAGTCTCAAAGTCAAACAAATTACAATTCAGACACAACGCGACTGTATAATGCGTAACTTTTTTTGTATATGTCAAAATTTAATTTAATTTTATTTTTTTTGTTCGATCAAGGACTTCAATATCTGGTGCACTCATATATATATATATATTTTGATAATATTCTATTTTTCCACATGTGAAGAACAAAGAAATTCATTTTCGATGAAAAACCTATGTTTAATAAAACTTAAAAAACAAATACATAACAAAACCAAAACATATTAAAATTATATTCATTGGATAGATTGTTATGAGGAATACCATAATCATTTGAAATAAATTTTAAATGAATTCATTTGATCCCCCAAAAGTAAATCAAAAGTGATTTTTATCAACATTTTGATAGGTGTAAAGGAGACACATTTATAGGTATGGTTTAAAACTAGCGAGGTTCTCTATCCAAGGGTTTGATCTAAGGTGATTTGATCAAACCCTCTTCAATTGGAATCCTTAAAATGAAACTTTTTAAGGCTTAAATCATTATATTTTCTAAAAATATGTGATTTCAGCTAAAATTCATTCCTCTCAGGAATTGTAAACCACTATTGTGACAGCACTGAGGTCCAAGACCTAACAAGTGGTTCCCATAATGGTAGGCCCTACTTGAATACGGAGTTTGATTGTGCCCTGAGACACTCTTTCTTGATCATCATATGCTCTTATCGTGATACCCTTTCCTTTATCTATAGAATCCTCTGATATTTTCAATTATTTTATGAGGTTGAGAGAACATATATTCAAGCCCGTACCTCCATCCACCAAGACCCTTTCAAATTTTCTCTTGTGTACGATGGCTTCCAAGTGGAGTGCACAATTGTGATATGGTTGAGCAGGGAAATCCTGGTCAGAGAATTTGAGGAGATTAGGAGTAATGATATTTCTGACCATAGCTTGGAATTGTTCTGCATCAAGATCTGTGAGGATAGTGGATGAAGCCAACACTTCTTCTAGGATTTTGGTATGGGCTGATGAGATTTTTAGCAACTCCATGATGGAGATTTGCGTGGGCATTCTCTTGAGTTGATTTAGGACATTGTAGTCATTAGGGACAAATCTAGATGCAGGGACTCTGTTTGGCTGGGGTGATCCTGCGATGGTAACTTTTTCGCCTCTTGTGGTGACTCCACAATCTTCGGCATGGGTGCCTTTGATGGTGATGACCATGCAGTTTTCATCTAGGGAGGCAATGGCAATTTCGTACACATGATTCACATTTTTTCCTTTCCCCTTATCATTATTATTCCCTTTATTGCCATGATTAGGCATCAGATTCGTGTATATCTTAAGATCTTGGTTTCCTATTGGTTGTTCCAAATTTATAATTCTTTTATCGATGAGATCTTGAATTATTTTTTTAATCTCATGCAATTGTTCGTGGTATGGCTTTTGATTTTGTGGAATTCACAAAGTTGATTCTCATTATACCAAGGAGGTTTTACATCCGGTTCTTGGCAATTCTCAAAGGTAGGAGCCTGGATGAGTTTTTCGTTTATCAACTTCTTCATGATGACTTCTAGTGGCTCCCCCAAAGTAGTGTATTTTTGCTCAGGATAACTCTTGTTGCGTTGGGGTGGTCCCCTTTGATCATTGAGATTATTGATTCTCAGAGTGTTGTTTGGTTGTTATGTTGTGTGATGATTGTTTTGGTGTTGGATTTGGATTTGTGGTGCAGGTGTATTTTGGCAAGGGGCACTAATGACCACCTTGGCATAAAAAAATCCATCATTAGTAACATTTTTGTTCCTTTCCCACCTATGAGGTTTATCATTGTAATTGGAGGGTGGGTAATTGTCTTGTTGTTCGGGGTATGAAGTTGATCCTACGGGTTGTGTCATGAGGGCTCGTTTGATGCTGAGCACCTTGGGGATCAACTGGTCATATGTGGTTATCCCTTGAACTTTGAGATGAAATTCCAAGAGTCTGTGAAGGTTGGCTATAATGGTGAAAACTTGTTGTTCTTCGGGCATGGTCCACTTACTCCGATTGGCCTTGGATCACCATCATTGTAGGAATGAAGTGAATGATTCACCCTTACCTTATTTCAGAGCTGAGAGTTCTTCTAGACTAACATCCATTGCAATGTTGCATGCATAATTTTTTATGAATGAGTCTATAATTTCTTGGAATGTCCTAATGCCCGAAGGTAGAAGAGAGAACCATTCCATAGCGTGGCCAGCCAAACTCCTAGGAAATAGCTGCATCATATAAGTATCGTCGTATGCAACTTCCATGCAATGAACCTAGAATTCCCTAATGTGATCTTCAGGGTTTCCCATCCCACAATATTTTTTAAACTTGGGGATCTAAAATACCTTGGGGAATGGTTTTATCACACGAATCCTATCAAAAAAATAGGGACACAAGTTGCTTGGTGTCTTTGTGGTTCGCCCTAATTGAAGATCAAATACTTGTTGTGAGAGTAACCTGATTTGTGTCGTTATGTCATTTTGTGGATCAGGGGGTGGGATGAAGGTGTTCTGGGGTGTTTCTATTGTAGGTTGGATGGGTGGGTTGTTTGATGTGTTGTTCAATGGTATATGTATGTTCTACCGAGCTAGGTAGGCTTCCACCTACTGTTGTATGAACAACGCTTGTTGTTGATCTTGTTGTTGTTGTGCTAAGATTTATGCTTGTTATTGTTCCAACAACACTTGTTGTTGTGATTGTTGTTGGGCTGCCAATTGGGCTACTTTTTTCTACTCTTGATATTGCTTTATTGCTTGTTGACATGCTTGCATTTGTGCTGCTTGTTTTTGTGTAAGAAGTTGTGCCTGTGCTTGTGTGTTTTGTGCTTGATATTGGGCATGCGCTTGAGCTTGAGCTTGGGCTTGTGCCACTTGTTGTTGCAATAGGATTTGTGCTTGAGAAACCTTTTGTGCCTACAATGTGGCTTGGGCTACTTGAGTAGCTTGCACAACTTGAATGACTTGTTTTTGTTGTTGCAATAACACTTGAGCTTGTGCGGCCTGTTATACTTGTAATGTAGCTTGGGCTGCTTGGGCAGCTTGTGCGGCTTGCTAAGCAGCTAATTATGAGGCATTTTGTTTTTTCACTTGTTGGAATCCCCTTTGAAAAGTAGCTTGTAATGCTATGTTGTATTGGTTTGATATGCTAGAAGTTGGTGGTGGCAGGGGTGGTGGTGGATTTGGAATGGTGTTTGTGGAGGTGGTGAGTAGTGATGTGGTGTTGGTGGTTTGAGTGGTAAATAGTGTTGTCATGTTGGTGGTTGGTCCTTGAGAAACCATGCTTTGAGATGTTAAGGGGGTGGTTGATGATGTCATGATTTCTTGTGTAGTTGTCATCTATTGTTGCGATGTCGACGACAAGTTTTGCGTAATGTTTTGATTGATATTCGAGATGTTGGTTTGATTAATACTTGGTAAAGGGGGAAGCCCTAAGCCAAGGAGTGGTGTGGATGATGATGGAAAAAGTGAAAGAGGTGGAAATGTGAGGGTTGTGAGTTCTTGTGAAAATGTTGTGTCAAAAATTCCCCCTAGTCTGAACATAGCTCCCTCCTCTTGCGAATTTGTGAGGAAAGAAGTTTGAGGTGTTGCGTGGAAGAATGATGATGATGGATCATGATGGAAAGTTAAAGGAACATTCTTATGTAATGGGTTTTCGAGTATGTTTTGTTCTAAGATGGTATTTGCATCCAAGTTTTGATTATTAACGAGGTGGTGTGTTTGAATAGCATTGAGAAATGTATTTCCCTTATTAACATTGGGTTGGGTTGGAGCAAAAGATGTCATGATCTATGGAATGTTTTGAGTGATATTTTGGGATGGGGGTGTAGATGAGATGAGATTAGAGGAAAATATGTCTCCACTATGGTACTCACGTCAAAATCCAAAGGTAATTTGGCCCCTTGTTTTTCTAGTTCAAGCATGTATAGCGAAGGGTTAAGCCTCATCATGATGTTGATAATTTTATGGTTTTACGGATTTTGGAGCATTTCAATTATTTCTTCATGAGACATCGCAAAGGTAAGATCCTCTCCTTGGGTTTCCTCTTGTGGGTTTTGTGATGATGATATAGTCAAAATATTGCTTGATTCGACGGGATTCATTTCAACATTTGTTTGGCTTAGATCACATGAAGCGGGTGTTTCTTTGTTGGCTTCCATGCTCTTCTTGTATAGAGATCTAGTTTGAACCATAAAACAGGGATCAATTTTCAAGAATATGGGAGATGAAATCTCTTGATTCTTTGGATTGATCTTTACTTTATGCACAAAATAGAAAATTTTAGGATATCTTAATAATCAAAAGGTGATATGATGATCATGTAAGAGATGGATGATGTGGATGTTTTGGTCTTTTGATAAATCTTGAGGGGGATGCTAGACTTTTGGGACTTTCAGATATGTTTCGGATTTTGATTTTGATTTTCCTTTTGGGATTGTCCTTGATTTTGATTGCTTTGATTTTGAACAAATAGACCTTAAGTTGTTGGATGATTTATCTAAGGGATAGATTTTCTCAAAGGATGATAATTTGAATATGTATAGGGAGAAGGATGTATCTACCTAAACCTATTCAAATAAGATGATAGTTTAACTGAGCATATGAAGAAGGATGCATCTACATATACCAAGCTAAACAAGATGATTTTGATAACTTTTACTAAGCATATGCAAAAGGAATGCATCCAGACATATCTAGCCAAAGATGATTTTGATAAAGTTTTCAAGGATTTAGTCTCAAGGATTTGATGATTTTTTATTTTTGCCAAAAAATGTCTAGCATTAAAGATGATTTCAAGATTTCTCAAAAGGTGATGGTGAGATGATTTTTGTTTTGATGTTTGAAGGATGTGTGAAAAATAATTTGATTTCCTTTGATCCTAAGATGAACCTTAAAAAGACACTTTGTTTACCTAGACCTAGGTATTGAAGAGCATACAATGCTTCTATAGACCTTTGTAACCAAGAAGTGATTCACTTTGTGTATGCATTTTTGGATTTTTGGACCAATGAATTTTGCTTTATGATTTGAAATTATTGAGGCTTCAGCACATATGAGAGTTTATTTTTCTTATCTTTGCTTAATGGCTTTATTTTACCACACACTTTCTTTGATTAAGTTTTTTAAACTAGATGTCCAATGTCTTGACTTCTTCGCATCCCAAAAAGTATGTTATGTGGAAATTTGATGAATTCAAGGAAAGGGTTTACCTATTGTTTACTTTAGTAGACAAATTGAGATGTAATCCAATGTTTAGAAACTTATAAGGATGTAAATCCCAAGGGAAAGCAATAACATATGGATTGATTCAATTGTATTTGTCTCCAAAAGGGTTTGAAATTTTGATGATGATGTTAAGTGTTTATTTTTAAGATGTTTTCGAGCAAGAAAAAAATTCTGTAACCCAAGAATAAGTATAACCCTATGGATGTGCAAGATAATATTTGTTGGATTCCCACTTAGATAAGTCCAGCTATGCTTATCTTTAGTGAAGGGTTAGATGCTTGACCCCACTGGCTCCCCTCCATGGCTCATTAACGTCAATCGGGGAAGCCAAGCATCAACACCCATGAAACTCCCATGGAATGCTTTCCATTTCTACTAAAAGACCGTACAAGTGTGGGGTGGCTTCAGAACAACTATTCTTGCACCAACAAATAGATTAAGGATTTTGGAAAATTCTAAAACATGGGTTTTAATAAGGACTTTCTTTTTGTGGAGATTGACCCATATGACAAGAGTCCCCTTTCAGATCCATCTCGTCGGAATCAACCACGTGATATTGGCATTTCTTCCAATACCCACATTTATATCTCGGCTGGAAATACTCTCGGGTTTAGAGTGTTACCGATTGAATCGTTCCCTTGGGTGAGTACTTTTTTCCCAAGATAGGCCCTCTAAGATAAACAAAAGTGAGTAAAGACAATATTTGTAACTCGATCAATATTTTTTTGTAACACAAAGAGAATGTACGCAATGATGCTCTACTCACACTCGCACAATGTTTTGTTCAATTTTAAACCCAAAATGAAGTGTCGAGGTGATCACTTTATCTCAACCTAAGATAAAAAAAGGCCTTTTGATTATCAAGATCACTATAAAGTGCAAGATAAGTGCATACGTCCTTTTCAATGATGTTAGTTTAAGTAAGTAATAAAAGAAACAAAGTTGCACTTGTTCATTTTAAGTCCACAAAGTAGTTATTTCGATTTGTTTTAAAGCACCAAAATGAAATATGAGTTAGCCTAAAACAAAAAATTAAAGCATACGATAGAATCTCCAAGCATTTTGAAATGTTCGTTTTAAAGCCCAAAATCAAATGAGTTAGCCTAAAATAGAAAATTAAGGCATGTGATGAAATCTCCAATTATTAAAAAACACTTTTGGGTTTCAAGTTTGATGCTTAATTCTTCAACTCCAATCTCGCTTTTATTTTCGCTTGATTTCAATGTTTGATTTTGACATCAACCTATAAACATTACAAAGTTATCACCAATTAGAAATATGATACTTCAAGAAATAAGTGATAACTTAACATAATAAATGCAATTTTAAACATAATCAACTTGTCACAAAATATAAAAAAAATAAAAATCATCATGCATATTTTCGATATCATGCATATAGTCTATAGATAGAGGTAAATAATCTTCATCAAAGCTTTTTAGAATCTAAATGTAAAGAAAAAAGACAATAAATCTCCTCAAATGTACCCAATAGTCTAGTACTCAAACATAAAGGCACATGGCACATTTAGAATTTTTTTGAGTAAATCGTACATAGAGAATCAATACCTTTTCCCAAAATTGACTTGGACTTCATGATTTTGATCATAAAATGTAGTCAGATTCATTCATACATATAATCCCCAAAATACACAAGTAACAAGTTTCCAAATTTAATGTATACTTCCATGTGTTGACCAAGAAATAAATACAGGCATATCCAAATTTAAGTTTGTGAAAATCTGGAAACTCACACAAGCAACTTACATATATAAATGTGTAGGCCTACGTATTGCTTTCTCAGAGGATATTTTGAATACTTCGCATTGAATGAATGGTGAATTTTTTTAAAAAAATTGTACATCTAGTCACAATTCATAACATAACACCATGGTTTCAATCTTCTATCCATACACACTAAAAAAATATATCAGACATGAAGAGGATTGATCACTACTTTGAGACTGTATACCCTTGATATTTGCACTTCTCTAAATGAGAAAAACAACTAAGAAATATGAAAAACAAAATACCAAGGACACCTCAAGATTAGCCAAAAGAGAGTGACAAAACTATAAAGAAAGTAGATAGCACAAGACAAACAGTTTTACCTTCCTTTGTAGTTGATACTCCTTTGATTGGCCCTTGCTTAAGATGGGATGTGTGCTCCTTGATGGCTCTATTGAAGACCTCTACTATGTGCTTGGATGCAAATGCAAGTGGATGTGATTGAAAATTGGATGAGTGCACAAAATGGCAGCATGTAGTTGCAAATTGACTAAGTGTTGAGAAAGCAAATGGGCAACATGTAGTTGCTCAAATCAAAAGTGTTGTAAATGCCCTTAAGGAGGGGGTATTTATAGAGGATCTTGAATTCTCTAGAGAATTCAACGATCAAGATTGATCCAACAAGGTCAAGATGAAGGGCTATGGTGGGTTGAGAACCCACAAGCCCTCACATCTTGACATGTGGAGGGTGAAGTGGACAAAGGATATGAGATGTAAATGAGGTGTCAAAAAGGTACATGAGGTGGAAAAAAGACATGCACCTTGGGGAGTGAGGAGATTTCCTTAAAAAGGGATTCCTTATCCCCAAGTGGGAGTGAAAGGGACATTTGAGGAATTTTGGAATTCCTCAAAAATCTACATGGGAAAAGGAAAGGTGGTTGGGATATAAATGTGAATTAAATTCACATTCCTAGGATGATCTAGAGGATAAAAGGTGGGTTCCAAAAAGGTGGGACTTGGTCACATGTGGAGATTGTGACAAGTCCAAGGTTGGTCACATGTGGAGATTGTGACAAGTCCAAGGGTTCTAGAAGCCTTGGAAGGATGGAATGTGAATTAAAAATTCACATATAAAAGAGGAAAATCTAGGAAGAATAAAAAGGAATTAAAAATTCCTTGGAGAATGATTAGGCTTAATTAATCAGTAATTAGAGGATAATTAGGGGCTAATTAGGATTAAAATCCAACTTGCAAAAGTTGGAGGATGTGACACATCCTAATCAAGGATTAGGCATGTGCACATCCTTAATGAAGAGATTAGGAAATGGATTAGGATTAGATGAAAGAGACATGTGAGGAATTAAATAAATGTAATATTTATTTAATTCATTTGATGAAAAGGGGGTTAAGGAGGGTAAAGTATTTAATTATTAATTAAATACCTTAGGGATTTGGCATAATTATGATTATTAATTAAATAATAGTAATATTACTAATTAATTTGGATAAATTAATTGTCCAAATTTGGATGTTCACATTTTGCCCTCTTTGAGATGGTGTTATGAAGTATCATTTCAAATAATATTAAAACATAGAACCTAGAAGAAGATGGTTAGATTGGAAAAGATGCCCCAGTCATCCAAAGGAGTGACTAGGAAGGGAAAAAGAAAATGATGAAAAATAGGGATGAAGGATGCCCCCTCGAGAGGACATGCGGGTTGAAGAGAACATGTGTGTGCTCTCGAAATAGATGATGTGATGCAAGGGGAGATGAGGAAGATGATGCAAAGGGATGGATATGAAAGGATGAAAAGGCGACATGAGGTTGGGAAACAAAAATGGATGCAGAGACGAAGATGATGTTGCCCTAGTCAAGGTTCAAGCCAAAAGGGGTTGAGGATGGATGGAGTGTTGTCAATGAGGATAGGGAAGGATACATCCCAATGAGTGGTATTGATGAGGGAATGATACATCCCAAAACACCACTAAAGGATAGGGAAGAATGCCTCCCGATGATGATGATGAAAGTGTTGTTGATGAGGGAAGGATACATCCCAAAACAACACCAAAGGGATGGGGAAGGATACTAATGGATGATGATGAGGATGAGGATGAGGGGTCAAAGCTGGTAACAAGACTGGGGACAAGACCAAGGATTTTATTAGATGATTTCCAAATGGGCCGGGGTTGGATAGAGATGTGAGACAAGGGATGAATGATGAATGGATGGGGATATATGCAAATGATGGAATGAGAATGAAATGCAATCCTAATGCAATTTGGTTACCTTCTGAAAGTTAATCCATTTTGCTATAAAGATAAAACACAAGACAGGTATTAGCCAAATCACATGCATTAGTGTCTAATGCATAAAAAAAAATACAACAGACAATAGCTATTATCCCTAACACCCCAAAGTCACAATGATGTTAATGGTGCCGCATTGGGATAAATCCTATTAAGCACATAAGGGATGTCTCAAAGATAACACAGATTCCTGGGGATCTTGGTGGGCACTATGTGGGACAACCAAGAAGACACAATCAAACAAAAGATCAAGATATGCCCCTATGTTGACCAATCAAAACACACCATAATATGATGGATTATGGCGGCCTTGACAAGTGATGATAGGGAGCTCAAATGATAAACAAAAGCCAAAAGCATCAAAAAATTGCAATCAACTTCAAATGTCCTTTGCCATAGGATCAAGGGGATGGATGGGATTGACGAGGTCTGTTAGGAAGGATGCATCCTATTGAGACCGATGATGGATACTAAGCTAAAAGATCGATATGACATAGGATATTCAAAACTGATTGGATTTGTTGATACAAGTGGGTTTCATTTGTTAAGAACCAGCTAGACAAGGGCATAGCTTGACGACGTGACACGAGGGAGACAAGACATGGGACTGACACAACCTAAAGACCTAGGGGCTCGGGGGCCGATCAAAGATTAGCCTTGCCTACGTGGAAGCGTAGAGCCCTCGTAGTTCGATAAAAGGCTGATGACTGACCATGATGGAGATTTCGATGGATGACCAAGATAGGGTGGAGAACATGAGAAAAGTGTACAATATAGATCGATGATGGATGGAACCCCAGGGGCGGATCAAATGATCGACCTTGCCTACGTGAAAGCGCAGGGGCAACGTAGTTCAACAAAAGGGCACAGTCAAGTGATGATGAAAGATGATGAGATAACCTTAGATAAGGGGTTAAAATGAGGGAACTGACATGACAGAACAAGATAGACTGGTTGGATTGGATTGGAGGATGATGGTGATCACGAAGCTCAGGGATGGGATAGTTATCCAAGTTATCAAAGATGAAGTGGGTGAATGACATGCCATAGAGATGAATGATGAAATGATGAGCGATGAGATAGAAAAGATGTGCAAAAGAAGTGATGATGATAAGATAGATGACATTGGATTGCGTGGGGAAAAGCCTATAGCTAGATACCAATGACAAGGGATTATGAGATGGGATGAGGGGAGAGGATGGGGGAGGAAATTTTTTGTTTGGGTGGATTGGATAGAGGGATAAGGATTTGGATGAGGAAAAGGTGACCAGATGGATAGATGAGTGATTCTTGGAACTAGAAGGTGAAGGGTGAGAATAGGTGTAAGATTATGCAGAATGAGTAAACGATTGATCAAGATTATGGAATGAGAGTTTGAAATGATAGAAGGAGGTTTGATGAATGAGTGAATGGATTTATTAGAATAGATGAATAGGACAAAATTGAAGAAGATGGAGGGAGGGATCTTAAGACTTTGTTCGGTATCCAAAGACATTGACTGCAGATGGATGAAAGCTCAGATTAGGGGTTTGGTTAAGCTCAGATTGGGATAAGATTAAAGCTCAGATGAGGATTGGATTGAAGACTAGAATGATTGAAGGATATGATTGGATTGATTCTACACCGAGTTCCGGGGCTTAAAGGGCGTAAGGTGTTGACAAGCAAATTTTTCCAAATTTGGCAATTTTCAAAAATTGTCAAATTTTTCCATTTTAGGAAACCTCAAGGATATACTTGCGAGAGTCCCAATTTTTTCTGAGAAATACCCATTGGTGAGATAGGATGAATTGCCAACTCACATCCCAGATTTGAGATATGCATTTCGAGTTATGAGCGAAAATAATTTTTTAAAATGCTGAAAAAAAACACTAAATTGGGATTTTGAGGGTCAAGATGAAACTTTCAGGCCCCGAAAATGGGTCAAAATGGGGTCTAACAATTTTTGATAAAATCAATTGATAATCCACTCGTTGTCGCATAACGCAACTCCCCGTCAAATTTCAGCTCAAACGGACACCCGAGTAAAAAGTTATGGCCTCCGGAAGTGTCGGTGTAAAAATCAAAAATCAATTTTGAAAATTCCAAAACATGGGTTTTGTTCGCGGAAGAAAATTAGGAAATGGGTTAGGATCGATTTTCCGAAAAAGACAGCAAAAATGCAATTTTTTAGCAAGATAAGGGCTGATCATTGCTGGGGCTGTGATACGCCCGAGGGAGGGATGACACCTACTGGATGGGGCTGACACTCCCCGGAGTGGCTGCCTTCGACCGATGGGCTGACATCACTCGCCGGGCTGAGCCAGAGGGCGGGTCCCTACCGACATGGACACCAAGGACTGGGGATGGTCACCCCGTGGAGGGCTTGCCCGCCAATCCATGAGTCAGCCTCGAGGGCGGTCTGCTCAACGGCGGACACGCCTCACGAACGGGCAGAGTCAGCCCGGGATGGGGCTGACACGCTCACGACCAGGGCGAGCCCTCGGAGGGTGGTCCCGCCCCGACGGGGCGGACACGCCCCGCGACCAGGGGCGGAGCCGCCCCGATGGGAGGAGAAAAAATGGGACAAGGGACATTTGAGAAAAGAGAAAAGATTGAAAAGATGTGTAGAAAAAGAAAAAGTGATGGAGATGAGAGAAATGGCATTGGGTTGCATGGAAGGAGGCCTAGAGCCAAATACCAATGACAAGGGATTGTGAGATGGGATGAAAGAATGGATAGAGATATAGGGATGGGGATGGGAGGGATTGTTTGGATGGATGGGAATATAAGGATTGGGAGATGAAGGGGATGGATATAAAGATAAGGATGGGGAGATGGAAGGGATGCTGTGATAGATGTATAGGGAGATGAAGGGGTGTTGTGATAGATGGATAGGGAGATGAAGGGATGTTATGATAGATGAAAGAAATGCTAGGATAGATGGACACGAAGATGAAGGGATGTTATGATAGATGATGTCTCCAAAGACTATGTCACAAAGGAAGCAGATGCCCCCACTCTAGATATGTCATATATGATGAGGTATGAGGGATGGGGGACGAGTGGATGGGAAGATAAAGGAGATAACTAGAGGTGGATAGGATGAGTGACCAAGGAATATGATAGAGCATGGAGGAAGGGAATGTATACCAAGAGGTGGCCAAAGCATGTATAGATAGGTGCCCCTATTTTGATCAAGATCACAAGAAGGATGGAGGGAATGGGAGATAAACGAGACATGATGGTAGGATGCGGAAGATAGATGGGATGGGGGGATTTATGAAGAGGACGGATAACAGGAAGACAGGTGCATAGCTAGAAGCATAGTGGATGGAGGGAATGCATATCAGGAAGTTGCCCCCAAGTGCAGATGGAGATTTACGCATGATTCCTGTTTGCCAGGTTTTCATCATCGTACTTATCCAAGGCGCTTGTTTGCCAAGTTTTCACCATTGGACGAATTATTTCTTCTTTCTATCTTTTTTTTTTTTTGGACTTTTGTGGATAGCAAGAGGATGAAAATGGATAAGGATAGGGATGTTGATGAGGGGAGGGGAGATACATGATAAGGATATGGATAAAGGACTTAAGCATCAAGTTCTATACAAGGTAGTAAGAGCCCATGTTCGAACCGACTTATTGGATGTTGGTACAACCTTATGAGGATAAATGAATTATACAAGAGGATGAATTAGGGGGATTTGATGGGGGAGATATGTGGGGTAATGGATGGGATGCTGGAAAGGGTATGGATAGAATGATGGGGTGGATATGTGATGGGGAGATGTGTTCAGGACCAACATTGGCACATGTGGTGGTGGATGTGAAAAGATGAGAGGATTACTGGATGGAGAATGTGTGGATAATAGAGGAGATGGGGTGGTGAACTTTGGAACATAAGGACCCAAAATAGACTTAGGAGATGAAAGGGATGTATGACTAGCTTTTGGATTAGCAATGGACGTTTTACAGATTTTTCATGTGAGGGCATTGCATCTTTTTTCTTTGGGATCCACATGGTTTTGATCTTTGTTTTGCTGGCTCTTTGAGAGCTATAGATTTGATTTTGATTTGGGATTTTGTTTTTCTTTTCTTTACCATGTCTATTAGAAGGGACATGGGAAGCTTTTGATTCATGTGGATGTTTAGATTGATGCATTTTTTCTTTAACAACCAAAGTGCTTTTAGTAGCAATGGGATGGGTGTGAGGAAATGGATGATGTGGAGTGATGGGGGTAGGAGTATGGGGATTATGTGTAGATGGAGGACGTGCGGGTATGTGCCTTTGTTGATCCTGATTAGGGGACATGCGAGAGGGATGTTTATGATGGATGAAAGGTATAGGTGATGAATGGATGAAAGGATGAGATGGAGGAGGTGATCTTGGTATATATGGACCCAAGATGGATGGAGTGGATGAAGGATGGGGTATGGTGGATGGAGGATTGGAGATGGTAGATGGAGGGATGTAAGGACCCAAAATGGATGGAGCAGATGAAGGAGGAATATGGACGGTGGTTTTGAGACGATATGATAGAGGAGGAGGGATGGCAACATATGATCTAGTGGGGCGATGGGAAGAGCCAACATTTCTTTTGGAAAAGGCTCGTTGAGGACGTCTAGAGGTTGTACCAACATTTTTAGATTGTGAGGCTTGGGAAATAGGTCCAAGACCTTGCATGTAGACTTGTTCTTTGACTTGGATGGGCTCTAAAATACCTTGCTCATGAAGGCCTAGACCTTTTCCTTGATAGTTCATTTTCTTAAGCATGCGATCCATGATAGGATTTGTGTTATTCAGAAAACATGATGCAAGGCCATTATTAGGTGGAGGATGATGGGCGGTAAATACACTATGCTTTTCTTCTGCGAGGAGGCCACCATGGAAGAATGTGAGAGTACCAAGGGGATATGCAAGCGGTGTAGGTATAGTAGTTTTAGGCGATGATGGGGGATCATGAGAGGGAGATGGTGGGATAGCAGCATGTGGATAGGTGATACTAGGAGAGGGATTAGGGGATATGATAGGATTTGGATTTGTGGTAGTGGGCTCATGCGATGGAGATGGAGATGGAGTGGTGGAAGATTGAATGACAAGGGGATCATGGGATGGAACGGATGGGGGACTATGATCTTGAGGTGGACTAGATGAGATGGTAGGATCTTGATCTGAAGAAGGGGATATGTTGACATGCTTTGGATTAGGCTCTTGGCATGACGCATCGTGTGTGGGAGGCATGATAAGGGAATCTTGGGGGGACTCTTCGAGTGAGGAAGATGGAAGGATGGAGGATTCAAAATATTCCTGGGAATGGATACTAAGAGTGGAAGGAGTGGATTGGATTTGGGTATCTTCGATGGATTGGGTAGATCTAGGAGTAGAGGGAGTGGATTGGAATTGGCTGTCTTCAATGGATTCGATGGTTTTTATAGTAGGAGATGTGGGTTCAATGGATTTAGTGGGTTCAATGGTTTCAATGATTTGATTAGTGCTAGGGGTGGTAACAACAATGATAGGTGTGGTATGGAGAAGGCTCTCATTACTAGTTACCGTGGATGATGGATTGGGATGGCATGGTTCCATGACTTCAAGATGTGGAGTTGGGGGTGGCTTCTTTGTTATAAGTCCTTGGAGAACTTCTTGAGTGAAGGACTTGAATGCTCTAGGTTGAGATGGCGTGGTAGGAGTGGATGAAAGATTATGGATTGGTGGACTAGGGTTAGATGGAGGAATGGGATTGAATGTAGGACTATGAGTAGATGGGGGATTAGGAGTGGATGAAGGACTAGGAGTAGATGGAGGACTAGGATGGGAAAATTGAGATGGCAGATTGAGATAGGGAAATGTGGATGTTGGATTAGGATAAGTTGATGTGGATGTTGGATTAAGATAGGAAGGTACGAATGTAGGATTAGAGTGAGCAAATTGGCATGGAAGATTAGGGTAGTGGCGATATGCAGATGAAGGATTTAGATAGGAGGATGTGGATGGGGGATTAGGATAGGGGTATTGAGATGGTAGACTAGGATAAGAGGATGCGGGTGTTGGATAAGAGGATGATGTAGATGAAGGGTATGATGGATATGACGGATATCCCTTGTCAAAGGTAGCAGAAGCAACATG
Source organism: Sequoia sempervirens (assembly GCA_007258455.2). Classification (NCBI taxonomy): domain Eukaryota; kingdom Viridiplantae; phylum Streptophyta; class Pinopsida; order Cupressales; family Cupressaceae; genus Sequoia; species Sequoia sempervirens. Next base: position 225,227,198 of record VDFB02000002.1, read on the forward strand.
ATTAGGCATGGACGAAGATATAATGGGATAACTCGAGGGGGTGATTGGATTTTGGAAAGTGGGTGGAGAAAGCTTACTAGCAATGATAGTGTCAAGGGGGTCTATGTCGTACACCTCTTGATCAACAAGACTTTCGTTATCATCATCAATGCAATTAGAGTTTCCCTTGACCACTATTGATGGAGGATAAGGATTCATGATGGTGAAAAGATAAATAGGATGGATAAAAGATTTTGGATGGGAATGGATTAAAGCTCAAATCGAGATTTTGGTCAAGCTCAGATCAGGATTGGACTAAAGCTCATATTAGGATGATTGGATGATGTGATGGGATTGATTTTGATTTTGATGGGATTGGATTTGGATTGGATTGGATTAGATTTCAATTGGATTAGATTTGGATTTGATTAGATTTGATTGGATCGGATTTGGATTTGATTTGATTGGATGGGATTTGACTTGATTGGATTGGATTGGATTGGATTTGGATTGGATTGGATTTGATTTGAATTGGATCAGATTTGATTTAAATTGGATTAGATTTTGATTGGATTGGTTGGATTTGATTTGGATGGAAAGAAATGAGAGGGAGACCTTGGGTTTGATCAAAAGAAGTTACCCTTAATAACCAAGAGCTTTGATTGATTAATAGGATGATTACGGCACCGAATCCACCTTAAGCTAGGAATGGATTGATTGGGCCGAGGATGATAACTTACAACACCGAATTCACCTCAAGATGGAAGCGAATTGATTGGGTTTGAAGTTAAAGACTAATAATCAATTTCAAGTGCTATAGTCAATTCGGGTAACCACTTAGTAATACAAGGTTAGGACGGTTTGGCTATAGGTGGTGTTTGGAGATGCAAATGGTAAGAAATGATTGGTGGATTAGGAAGAAATTAGAATGAATGGGGGGTTAAGAATAATTGTGGAGAATATATGGGGATTTAGGATGGTTGAACAAAAGTTTGGAATAATGAGATGGAGGTTTAAAAGGGGTAAATGGAGGTTTTTGAAATTTTAAAGTGACAAAACGAAGGTTTGCAATGATGAGGTAATGGTTGGGAATGGTGAAATGAAGGTTTAAAGGCTGAATGAATCCAAATGGGGGGATTTTGGGTGTTCAGGAGGGCGTAATTGCACTTCTGCAACAAAATAGGGGCCTGCAGTAAAACAGGGGCGTAGCCACCCTTCTGCAGCAAAACAGGAGCGTGGCCGCCCTTCTGCAGCAAAACAGGGGCGTAGACGCACTTCTGCAGCAAAACAAGGGCGTAGACACACTTTTGCAGCAAAACAGGGGCGTAGCCGCCCTTCTGCGGAAAATGGGGCGTGGCCGCCCTTCTGTGGAAAATGGGGCGTAGCCGCCCTTTTGCGAAAAATGGGGCGTAGCTGCCCTTCTGTGGAAAATGGGGCGTGGCTGCCCTTCTGCGAAAAAATGGGGCGTAGCCGCCCTTCTGCAAAAAATGGGGTGTGGCCGCCCTTCTGTGGAAAATGGGGCGTGGCTGCCCTTCTGCGAAAAATGGGGCGTAGCGGCCCTTCTGCGAAAAATGGGGCGTGGCTGCCCTTCTGCAGTGGAACAGAGGCTTGGTTTGATGCAAATGGCTATGGCAAGGACTTTAAAATGATAATGATAAGGCCAAATTGTCAAGAGTTCACTGGTTTCTCACAAGAAAACACTCTCAAGCAAATATAACCCTATGATTAGTGTTAAGGGTATGGCAAAAGTGGTTTTAATCTAGGATGCACAAGGTATCTAGGGAGTCCTCGATATACTCTCGGTACGTGAGGCACAACCGTGAATACCAGCCCATCACAAGCGTGAGTCGGGAACCCCAGCGAGATACTGAAGGGGTTGGACCAACTCTTCACGTCTATCTAGGTATCACCCTAGCTTCGACGCTGCGCCAATTACAACGTGACTGGATTGGGGTACAACTTTCGTTATCCCCCCTTTATATACCCCGCCGGTACACGTGGTTGGAATCATCCCTTGGGGTGATGAAATCCCCAAGCAGGTCCCACTATGAAGAAAGCACTAACCACTTCCAACTACTCCCCAGGCTCACACGAAGTGCAAGGGGAAAGCGGAAACAAGCTAATACTCCCTTAGGGTAACACAAAAAGACAAGAACAGTGAGCAACGAATATTACTCCCTCTAATTAAGCTATGTTCTTAGATTAATGCAAACAGCAAGGATAATTTTAAAAAGATTGAGCAAATGGATAGCCCTGCAAGCAAATATTAGATATTTTATCCCGCTTTCTCCATCAACTTCACAAGAATATGCTGCAAAGGGTTAGCACAAAACACATGTATCCTTGCAAGAACAACGTTAATGAGAAAAATGATAATTAAATCTGAAATCCAAAACACCAATTTTACCTTCCAGGGGGCGCAGTCGCCCTTCTGCAGCAAAACAGGGGCGTAGACGCACTTCTGCAGCAAAACAGGGGCGTAGCCGCCCTTCTGTGCAAAAATGGGGTGTAGCCGCCCTTCTGCAGAAAAATGGGGCGTAGTCGCCCTTCTGTGCAAAAATGGGGTGTAGCCCCCTTCTGCAAAAAATGGGGCGTAGCCGCCCTTCTGTGCAAAAAGGGGCATAGCCGCCCTTCTGCGCAAAAATGGGGCGTAGCTGCCCTTCTGCGCAAAAATGGGGTGTAGCCGCCCTTCTGCGGAAAATGGGGCGTAGCCGCCCTTCTGCACAAAAATGGGGCGTAGCCGCCCTTCTGCGACGCGTTCCTAAAAAAATTTAAACAACAGCAAACGTAAAATACAGGAACCTGTTTGTGGGTCCCACCGGGCATGCCAGAAATGTATACCCTTGATATTTGCACTTCTCTAAATGAGCAAAACAACTAAGAAATATGAAAAACAAAATACCAAGGACACCTCAAGATTAGCCAAAAGAGAGTGACAAAACTATAAAGAAAGTAGATAGCACAAGACAAACAGTTTTACCTTCCTTTGTAGTTGATACTCCTTTGATTGGCCCTTGCTTAAGATGGGATGTGTGCTCCTTGATGGCTCTATTGAAGACCTCTACTATGTGCTTGGATGCAAATGCAAGTGGATGTGATTGAAAATTGGATGAGTGCACAAAATGGCAGCATGTAGTTGCAAATTGACTAAGTGTTGAGAAAGCAAATGGGCAGCATGTAGTTGCTCAAATCAAAAGTGTTGTAAATGCCCTTGAGGAGGGGGTATTTATAGAGGATCTTGAATTCTCTAGAGAATTCAACGGTCAAGATTGATCCAACAAGGTCAAGATGAAGGGCTATGGTGGGTTGAGAACCCACAAGCCCTCACATCTTGACATGTGGAGGGTGAAGTGGACAAAGGATATGAGATGTAAATGAGGTGTCAAGAAGGTACATGAGGTGGAAAAAGGAGATGCACCTTGGGGAGTGAGGAGATTTCCTTAAAAAGGGATTCCTTATCCCCAAGTGGGAGTGAAAGGGACATTTGAGGAATTTTGGAATTCCTCAAAAATCTATATGGGAAAAGGAAAGGTGGTTGGGGATATAAATGTGAATTCACATTCCTAGGATGATCTAGAGGATAAAAGGTGGGTTCCAAAAAGGTGGGACTTGGTCACATGTGGAGATTGTGACAAGTCCAAGGTTCTAGAAGCCTTGGAAGGATGGAATGTGAATTAAAAATTCACATATAAAAGAGGAAAATCTAGGAAGAATAAAAAGAATTAAAAATTCCTTGGAGAATGATTAGGCTTAATTAATCAGTAATTAGAAATTAGGGGCTAATTAGGATTAAAAGCCAACTTGCAAAAGTTGGAGGATGTGACACATCCTAATCAAGGATTAGGCATGCACATCCTTAATGAAGAGATTAGGAAATGGATTAGGATTAGATGAAAGAGACATGTGAGGAATTAAATAAATGTAATATTTATTTAATTCATTTGATGAAAAGGGGGTTAAGGAGGGTAAAGTATTTAATTATTAATTAAATACCTTAGGGATTTGGCAGAATTAAGGATATTAATTAAATAATAGTAATATTACTTAATTAATTTGGATAAATTAATTGTCCAAATTTGGATGTCTACAGAGACAGTTTAGTATCCATCAATATTTGCAATTGCATACTTCATTATGTTGAAGATATTTGTTATATGGTGTGTGAAACAACTAGGCATCGAAATTTATTGGCAGGGAGACATAGACTAGGCATGTGAGATAAATGCGCAGTTTTGGAAAACTTTATATGCCACCATAAAACTCCCTAGTCTCAGACGCATTGTAATATCTTTCAATTTAATGCAACTGGTAGGTGTAAAGCTTAATTCCACAAATTTTACTAGTGTCCTTACTACACCTTTAAAATAGAAAAAAAAATTCTCTTTAGACTTTCATTGTTGACTAAACAACCCAGTTGAAGGTGTGTATTCTTTCTAGTGATCTTGAAGTGGTTCTTTGACTAGTAACTATATGAGCCAATTTTAAGGCCAGTGGCACTCTAATCTTAAAAAGCCCATTTTTACATACCTAGAAAACCAAGGGAACTTGAAGGTAAATCACAGTGTTAGCAATATGGCATTTGATGGCGTTCAATGAATGAATCACTAAATGCAGAAGTAGGCGAAGAATATATGAATGCACCATAGATTTGGAAATAAAATGCAGAGTAACTTGCCACATAAGATCAATATAAAATTTGAAAAAATGATTCACAAATCAAAATGTAAGAGGTGTATCTTCAAACTATGACTCTGTATGATATCTACTAAGAATAAAGTGGTATTGATGTGAAGATAAAATGTGATTCCTTTCTACATATTTGGGAAAATCCTTTCACAAAACATGTATAAAGTAATCCCTCAACCCAAAGCCATGGATATTGTCCCTACAATTCAGTTTCATAAATCTTCAAAGAGAACACGTAGCTGAATAAGAATGCTTTCAAAAACTTAATGAAACAAATCTTGTTGACTATCTTCCACATAAAGCACATTCATGAAAAAAAAAAATTCACATGGAATACATGTCATGGGAAATTAGGAGTTTAATACACAAACAAGATATTAAGTTTCAATAAAACCAAAATCAAGAAAATATAAATTGTTCAAAAAAAGAGAAAAGCCTTTTGCATCGACAGTAAAGAAGAGTAACTTGTATTAAGTGCAATATTTCATATCTAGATTTTGATAAACAATCTAGCCAATGGACACATACCTATTCAAATGAAACAAAAGAGTGGCCATATGAATCTACTGGGATAGCCCACAATTTTTTTCATCTTACCAACTAACAATTTGAAAAAATGCAAAAATAAGTTTAATAGGAGTATCTCAGTGATAGAAATAGTGATGGCAGAAAAAAAATGAACAACCCTCCTTATAGTGCCATAATGAAGCACCCTTCAAAATCTACATACACCCTTAAACTTCATGAAAAAGGTTAGTGCATACAAACTTCCTAAGTACTGCTATGAAATAACATGTAAATGCTTAAGAAAATGTAACCAATAACAAGGATTAAATGACATCTAAAAGCAAAACATGTACCTAATATTCCATATTGGATTGGTGTCAATTGTGCAAATGACTCTTTCCCAATCCTTGCTAAAACTCAAATGATGCAAATGCAATGGTGATGGGAAAAATTATTTCTCAATTGAAGAGAGTAACTTTGCATGAAGGTTGTGGATGGGTTGATAAACAATGAAGCTTTCATTTATATATTTTCAAATTGAAAGAAAGCTCAAAATAGAGTTGTAGTGTTCTTTAATTAGCTCAATAACTGGGAACATGAATTCCTCTACTTAGGAATTGAACATCACAATTGGCAGTCATTAACTAGTAAAGAACCTTATTTAATTATCAACCCAGGGACGTAAACTTGAGATGGGACAGCACAAGATATGCACTAATCACCCTTCCAGATATGCATGATTCCTAAAATGCCTTATACTAGAATTTAAGTACTGGAAATAATTTTACTATTTAACTTTGCTTGGAAATGAAAAACTCGAAACTTAACCTATTCTGCTTCTAGTGGCTGTAGGAATAGTTGACAGCTCTATGTTTCTACCAGCTGCAGGAATAGTCATACTAACTTCTATGAAGGAAAATGCAGCTATTCTAATTTGCAAAATGAAAGTATGGACAGTTCCCTAAGTGGGCCCCCTTAGGTAATGCCAAAAGCAGACAACATATTAGCTGAAAAACTTCATAAGCTTTATTGATTCCAAATGCAAACAAGTATGTAGCACAATCTCTTGGCTAAATATCTAAGATTGAAAGTGTGTTACAATAGAGATTTTCTTTCCAGACGCTTCTCTGAAGGAGAATGGGCTATTTATTTAAAACTAATCCTAACTACTAACTAACCATCCCTTTTAAAATGGGAGGCATTTATTACATTTAACCAACTTAAGTAAAGATCCGAACAACAATGCAAGAACTAAGTCAAAGTGGTTTAGCAGTCTTAAATCTCCATCATCCTGGATTTATGTACCACCAAGACGCCTAGCCTAGATTTCTGGAACACTCCCCCTGCATGGTGGATGAGTTGAAACTGTCTCCTCATCTTTTGTTGTTGAACCAGTCTTTATGGATTTGGTCTTCAATTCTTCAAGTGAAAATTCAATTCCCTTCCTTCAATTGTGGTACCTGCAAAATATATCACCATCTTTTCCTGGAGAAGAAGGTTAGCTCAACACGTTCATCCTTTAAGACAATCCATTACTTTATTTATTCATTTATTAAGTATTAAATTAAGGCAAACAATATTTTAGATATGGCTGCAGGAAGTTTTGGTAGTGGAGGCTGCAGTAAAGTTTATGATCACAAAAATCCATAAAGTATTTATTAGACTAATAAAACATTAAAGATAATAATCATGGGACTTTTTATCACAATATACTCATCATATTTAAGTCATAAAAAGGTCTATATCCTATCCTGTAAATAGACTGAATGTTTGTTTTAGCATAATAAAAACAAAAAAGTATTTATAAAAGTATGATCAAAATGTGCCAAAGACTTTGCTCATCACTCCCCTCAATCGACTACTTGTTGGGCCCTTCAGCAAGTCTAGCATTTCTTGTTCTAGAAAATTCTCTCAGATATGCACTCAGTTGCTATCCACATCCACCATTTTGGAAACTCTAGAAGTGAGCTCGCATTACTTCCAACCTTTGCCATCTATTATCTTCAGAACTCCTGTTATAAGTGTTGTTATCCCCTTGTATAGCCAATAATGGCCATAGGAGAATAGGCGGCTGCATAACCAAGGGAAACCTATTCTCCTTTGTTTTGGCATTCCTTATGTACCTCTCTGCCCTTCTGGTTGCTACATATAAGGTATTGGGAGTATGTGGTTCTGATTTCTTTAATTGAAATGAAAGATGCTCCCATATGTTCTGAATGTGCAGGGTTGCATTATTAAAATCATTATTTATAATTTGGGAGTATTGAGAAAATACCTCTTGTCTTAGAGGCTCAATCGACAGCCTAGCCCTTTCATCTCTCCACAATTTCTTCCAATCAAAGTAAATACCCATTCCATTTCTAGATTCATTTCTTACTAATAATGGCATATTGACTTCATCATGCATATGGCTATCAAATTGTTCTCCCCTACTTATTTCATTGGTGATCTAGGAGATTAGAGCACTGATATGAATATCACCAACATAACATAAGGGATTTCATTTCTTATCCTGGGATACAGCCAAATTGTGCAGATAAAATTCACACAAGAGGTTCCTGATGTGCAGAGGTGAATCCTTGTATGCTTCATAAAATTCATCAGGGGTATCCAAAGAAGGATTCTTACCTTTCTAGACTCTAATTAGTTGGAAGTTCAAATACAACTCCTTGAGATACATTACATAGATAGGTGAAGGTACATGACATTGCATCAGCTGTGGAACCAGCACTACCAACTGGTTGAGAGTGTCTTTCAAGTTGGCAATTTCTAGATTCTTGTTCTGGATTACGTTTTGTAGTCTCTCAATTTCAAGTGCAAAAGCAGTCTATTGATGTTGAAGTTCTTGAAAACATGCCATTCCTGCAGCAAAGTTTGTGACATGGGTTGGTGGTCTATGATTATAGCACACCGCAGGTTTCTCCTATACTTCTTCAAACATATCTACCTTACCTTGCTCTTCTTTTGAAGGAAACACAACTGGCTCTTCCTCCTTTTCATCACATTCCATATCTTCATGTAGTTGCTCTGCACTGGTAACCAACTTATTTAGGTCAGTCCCTTTAGGTGTACTCACAGCCTCCTCAATAACAGGTTCTTCTTCTCTTAGTTCAGGACTGGAAGGATCTGAAGGTGGTGCAACAGGAGTAATATTAAGTGATTCACGAGCTGCCTGGTTCTAGAGCCTAGAGCTCCTTCTTATGGAAGTAGGAATTTTTTTATGCTTTTTGGAAGGTTTTGCTGTAGGAACAGAGAAGTTTCCCTTTTTCTTTCTTTTTAGAGGCTCAGGGGTTGGTACAACAGGTGACTTTCCTTTCCTATCCTTGAGAGATGGCTCATGAATTTTAATAGGACCTTGTACCGGCTGCTTGGGAGTTCTTTCAGAAAGAGGAACACCATCCTCTGAACTAGATGATTCCTGAGGAGAGGACATAGCAGTAAAGGTTTGGCCTATGGATTGGGTGGTTCGTTGTTTAAAGGTAAGAGGTTCACCCCTAGGTCCTACATTTTGAATCGTAGGGTTGAATTGGACCGTGAATTCCTCCCAGGTCATTCCTGATGTGTCTTGAAAGGATTTTTAAACAAGTAATTTAATAAGGTAGTGGCGAGATATAGAGTTAACCCTACCCTTTTTAAGTTCACCAGCACTGTTGGATAACAAATTGTAAAGAAAGTCGGGAATATTCATCAACAGTCCATGGTGCAAATGAGACAATAGTTTGAAGTGATGAGAATGCAGGACTAAAAACCTACCTTCACAGGTTATGTATTTGATGATATACCCTACCGGTGACACCCAGTCCTACGACAAACTCATTCTTTGCGCACCTTGCTTGTCTACCCGTAGAGGAGGGTCATTTGGCCGAGTGAACTCAACCCTGGTGCTTTTTTCATCTCTTCCTCTGGGAAATGGTTCTCTGACTTGAGGTAATCTCATTACCTTAGCAATTCTATCAATTGACGCATTGACTATTATGCCTCTAACTTTTGCTTCCCCATCATGAAATGTCCTTGTGAATTCCTCTGCAATGTCTATATCAAAAGTTTCGAGCTTCAAGAAGTAATTGAGCCACTCGTATTATCTGAATAGTGGCACATGCAGCACATCCTGCAACAAGATGCTATGGTCTATAGGCTCATTCCGAATTGACTGACCTTCCATTTCCTTGGCTTTCTGTAATTAAATGTGTTAAGCAATGCTCACCTGAATTTTCCAACCGAACTTCATGTAACCCAATTAATGAACCCTTCTACAATTCTACAGCACTCTGCCCCTCCCCTCAATTGAGACTTTTGAACCTCTTTTCAAAAGTGGCAGAAAAATAGGGAAAACAATATGATCATGCAATATTTTTAGGGAAAGGGTAATCATGGATAACTGAAATACATTTAGGTTTATTATTGCAGGAAAGAAAGACTCTTTGATTATTAATTATAGGTGTCATATATTGAGGGTTCTTGACAATTGACAGGACAAGCTTACGGCGGCAATAATAAGGACGTGGCAAAGTAATATCATAGAAAAACGTGCTCAATCATGCAAATGAGCCGAAGGAAATGGCAACCATATAGGAAATTATTTGTGCTAATTAATACTACTTTAAATGTAATAAATAAAGTAACTAAAGCAATCTTAAGGTGAAGTGGAGCGTACCTGGAGAGAATCACCGTAATTGTCTTATGTGGCTTCTTTCTTTATTGCAATACATGACACAGAGAAACATGGATGATATGGGAAATGATAGGTGAATGATGTGGAAGAGAGAGAGAGTGAGTATCAATTATGGATGAAATGAATGAATGGAATGGGGATCTTATTAGATAACCCCTTTATTATGATTTGGTATGCACTTTTATGCATGGCCCAGAAATTTGAGCCTAGGCTCAATTCCTTTGGCTGCAGGATCGCTACTATCCTGCTCAATTTTGAACTGTCTCAGAAATTTTTCCTTGTCAATGGGTTTAACATAGAGCTTTAGATGATGTCCATTGACTAGTAGCTTGAATCAGACCTCATCAATGGTCCTTAATTGAATAGATCCATTAGTGAATACCTCCTCTATCTCATATGGACCCAACCATCTGGTTTGTAGTTTTCTTGGGCTGTCCTTATATCGTGAGTCATAAAGCAAAGCCCAATCTCCTGCTTTCAATTTCTTTTCCCAGATAAATTTATCATGCCACCTTATTCTCTGATGTTGTATCATCTCAGTGTGCTACAGAGCATTCTTTTGAAGTTCATCCAGAGCATTGAACTGCATGACTCTGTCGTTTTGTGCATTTGTTATGTCCATATCCATCTCTAATGTTGTTCTTAGAGTCTTATGTTCAAATTCAATTGGCATCACAACTGTTTTACCATACACCATTTCAAAAGGTGTATATCCTATAGCAGTCTTCCAGGTAGTACGGTAGACACACATAGCTTCTAGTAACTTTGCAACCAAGACCTTTCTATGCAAATCTATAGTTTTAGTCAAAATGGCCTCAATGTCCCTATTGGTGACCTCAATTTTGCCATTGGCCTGGGGATGATAAGGAGTTGATTTCATGTACCTTATATTGTATTCATTTACTAAGGCTGTGATAAGTGTAGAAGTGAATTGTGCTCCTTGATCTATCACTATTTCCCTAGGGACACCAAACCTGGTGAATATTTTCTCATAGAGGAATTCAGCTACTTTATTATCCCTATCATGTTTCATAGGTTTAACCTCTACCCATTTTGTCACATAATCTGTGCATACAAGGATGCAGGACTTACCATTGGAAGGTGGATCAATTGGTCTGACAAAATCTAGTCCCCATTTGTCAAAGGGTGTAACGACAATTTGTGGAAATAAAGGCATCTCATTAGATCGAGTTGGTCTTCTCATCCTTTGGCATCTATCACATCTCCTGGTATATTTGGCTGCATCTCTATGCAGAGTTGGCCAATAGTAGCCAATATTTAAAATTTTCATTACTGTTCTTTTAGTAGCAAAATTTCCACCACACGGCTCATCATGGCTTGCATACAGTATATCATAAGTGTCCTCCTCTTGTACACATCTCATAACTTGATCTGGTCCTGTATAAAACATGCAATCTGCAATCCAAGAAAAGTTAAATATTTTCTCTACCAATAAGCTATTTTCCTTAGGGGAGAATTGAGGAGGAGTTCTTCCTGTGGCCAGATAATTTGCTATATCGACATACCATGGGTGAATGAACTTGATTGCAAAGAGATACTCATCAGGAAAGGATTATTCAATAAGTACAGAGTCATCTTTCCTTTGAATTCTAGAAAGGAAATCAACAACCACGTTGGCTTTACCTGGCTTGTCCACAATTGTAATGTCAAATTCCTGCATCAGCAATAACCATCTTGCCAGCCTCCCGGATATTGAGCTTTTGTTCATGAGATACCAGATTGCTGCATGATTAGTGTGGACAAATATCTGGTAACCGGTGATATAATGCTTGAATTTATTGAGGGCATAGATGATCGCCAACATTTCTTTTTCTGTGATAGTGTAGTTTAATTCAACCCCTTGCAAATTTTTTCTTATGTAGTAGAGTGCATGTTCTATTGAACCATCCTACTGTCGTAACACTGCCCCAATAGCATAATTTGATGCATTATTATGAATATGAAATGGAAGTGACCAATCAGGTCCCTTCATAATAGGTGCCTAAGTAAGGGTGACTTTTAAATCAAGGAATGCTTTTTCACATTCTTCTGTCTAAGAAAAATCTGTATCTTTCTTCAGTAGACTATATAAGGGGCCTGCTGTTTGGCTAAAGTCCTTGATGAATCTTTTGTAGTATCCGGCATGGCCTAGAAAGATCCTTACATCTTTCTACTTGGCAGGAAAGGGTATATTAGAGATGAGCTCAATCTTAGCAGGATCAACCTGTATTCCTGCAGCAGAAATATAGTGACCAAGTACTATTCCCTCCTACATCATCATCAAGCACTTTAAACTATTCAGCGATATGTTGTGATCTTCACATCTCTATAGTACTTTCTCCAAGTTGGCCTGAGCTTCCTCAAATATTGTACCATAAATAGTAAAGTCATCCATGTATATTTCCATGCAATCATATGAGATGTCTGAGAAGATACTTATGACTACCCTCTAGAGTTGTAGGTGCATTACAAAGACCAAAAGACAAAATTGAATAGGCAAACGTTCCCCAAGGACATGTAAAAGTAGTATTTTCTTGATCCTCAAGAGAAATCTTGATTTGATTGTACCCGATGAAGCCATCTAAGAATGATAAGTACTTTTTCCCAGCTAAATTATCTAGAACCTGATCAATGAATGGAAGAGGAGAAAGTGATCTTTCTTTGTTGCCAAGTTGAGCTCTCTGTAATCTATACATACCCTCCATTTTCCTCCTTTCTTAGGAACAATAACCAATGGGGAAACCCACTAGCTATCCGAGATTGGATAGATAAAGCCAACTTTTAACATTTTCTGCAATTCTTCTTTAACAATTTCTCTCAAAGTTGGATTGATTCTTTTTTGAGGCTTCCTAACAGGTCTGAACTCACTGTTAATATATATGCGATGTGTACAAATTTTTGGGTCCAAACCCTTCATGTCACCATATTCCCAAGCAAAAGCTGACTTATGACTTGTAAGCATTTTGACCATAGATTCTTGTTCCTCACTGGTGATGTTTTTATTAATGCTCAAGGTTTTTCCTGTAGCTACCTCAACTTGGAGGGTTAAATCTACCATAGATACTTCAGACAGAAATGACATTTTTACCTCATGGGGTAACAAGGTTTGTAAGTAGTCAGTTGTTGCAGGATAATGAGCTGATGTAGGTGAAGGAAAAATGGTTTGCAAGGAACATGGATTGTTTTCACAATGAAAATATTCGGTACCATAGTTATTCAACAGGATATTGGATAGTATACCTTCTTCATCTTGTTGTGCAATGAAAGGCTCTCTGGTAATCATCATTAAATTGTCCATGGAGTTTACTTCCTCCTCTTCTCCCAAATCTGGCTAAACAACCTCTCTAGATTCAAGTTGGGGTAGGGCTGGAGCATAGAGGGTAAGATTCTTTGTGCTATACCCATCAGATATTGTCATATTACCTGACCTACAACCAATGTAAGCATCAACAGTAGCCAACCAAGGCCTTCCTAGTATGACAGGGTATCCCCCCAATGATGCCTTTGGAGATAAGACCATAAAGTCAACAGGGTACTCCCAGGAGTCCAAGGTGACTACCAGGTCTTCAACTACCCCATCAGGTTTGACAGTTGAGCTATCAACAAGTTGTAATATTGTAGGTGTAGCCCTTAGGTCTAAAATATTAAGTTTTACAACTAGGTCATTTGTCATGACATTGATAGCTGCACCAAGATCCACTAAAGCATTCTTAATTTGCAACCCATTAACATTGATTTCCAGAATAGGGCTTCCTGGATCTAAATATTTTGGGATGCTAAGCTTCCCTAGTATTAAGTCAAAGAGTTGGCCTATGACATGGACAGTTTGAGAGTCTTTCTTTTTTCTCCTTGGTTTCTTCAAACATGCCTCCTTGATGGCCTTGCTATAGATAAGTACTTCTTTGATTGCTTGGAACAAGGGAATTTTCACACATATATGCTTTAGCTGGTCAAGGATGTCAAAGGTAGGTTCCTCTTGTTTTCTTACTTTTTCACCTTCCAACCTTTGTGGGAAAGGAGGGGACACTTTATTAGATGCCTTAGGTAATGATGGAATCTAAACTGGCTTAGTTGGTTGGGCTTGGTCATTGGTATCTTCTTCCTGGTTAGTCTCCTCATATGGAAATTTTGAGATTATGGGAGGAGATGGTGTGGGAAACATAGTTCCTGAATGTAAATTAATATTATTTAGGTTAAGAGCATAGGCAGGCTGATGATTAGGATTAGCAGAATAGACTTGTTGCTACTGCTGTGGTTGCTGGCTATTTGGATTGGGTGTTTCCTAAGCAGGTAGTTGGGTTGGCTTTAGATTCTGACCTTGATTAGCTATAGGAGGTGGCATAATGGATTGTTTCTACAGTTTTTGCAAGAAACCAATGGGTGGATTTGACCATTGCTGGCCTCCTCTCCATTGGTTAACCTACTGCTAGTTCCCTTGCGGAGGCTGCCACTGATTTTGCGGTGGTGATTGCCAATTCCCTTGTGAGGATTTCCAATAGTTTTGCTAGGCATTTGGCCAAGGGTTATTCCACTGAGGTTGGGAGTATGGCCCATAGTTTGGAGGGTATTGATTTTGCCATTGACTATTATATGAAGCAAAATTTTGCAAGGGGTCTTGAGGCATACCTTGTCTTGGGCCCATGGCCTACACTGAGCAACAAAGAACACTTCCTCATCTCCCTCAATAGTTTTGAACTCAGTAGGGAGATGTTGTACCTCCAAATTGGCCACTGCTTTGCATCGACAGTCTTTCTTTGTCGGAAGTGGGGCCAATATTCAGCTAACATTGCCTCAGCTTCCTCTTTCTTCCTTCTAGCTTGCATAGTATCCAGTTGAGTAGCTACATCATTAATGATATCCTGCTTGAAGTCAGACAAGAGATTAGTAATCTCCCCTTTTGATACTCTAGAACCACTTCCTTTTATAGAAGAGGGTCTAAACCCCCTTCCCTTCTTTACAGTTGCTCTGGAGTAATTGAGATAGATTTTCTTGATATCATCCAAAGTACTTTGGGTGACATCACCTCCTACCATGAGGTCAAGGGCCTCCATGCCAGTATCATTGACTCCTCTTAAGAAGAGAAGTTTTTGAGATTCCTCATTCAGTGCATGATGAGTATTCTTTTGCACACTAAACAAGAATCTTGACACATAATCCTCCAAGGTTTCATCCTCCTTTTGTGACATTTTAAAGATGCCATCTCCTCTCAAATCATTTCCTCGACAATACTCTTTATATTTATCCAAGAATAGAGTCTTCATTTGATCCCAATTGCTAGCTACATTGCTTCCCAATCCCATGAACCATCTCAAGGCTCCCTCCTTTAGAGTAGAGGGAAACAATTTCAGCTTGTGTGCTGAGGTTGTATAGTCATAGCTTCTACAAAGGATTTCAAATTCAAACAAGAAGGTATGAGGGTCCTCAATAATAAGTCCATAGAACTTTGGCAGTAAGGAGGAAGGGATGTTTTTGAGGTTATTATTGTCATGTAGGTCAGGGATTGGAAATGGAAAAATAGAATTTTCCATTCTTGGTTGTATTCTTGGAGTAGCTCCTGGTTGATAAACTACAAGAGCAAGTGGATTATTTGATTCTATTTTTTTAGATAGTTCAAAGCTTAGTTCAGAGGAAGAAGATGAAGTAACTAAGTCTTGGCTAGCATCCAGATATGAGTCATCTTGGAATAAGTTCAGTTCAATCTCTTCAATATCTATGTGCCTAGGAAGGAATCTTCCAAATTGGTCTCTTCTTCGATGCATACAGAAAAAGTAAACTAACTATGGAGATGCCAGAATGTAGAATTCTAAACTAAAAATACTAAGAAAATCTTAAACTCTTTACTAGCATGCCTATAATAGGTTCTTAGTTTGACACCATCCCCACCAACGGCGCCAAAAATGTAGTGTTCTTTAATTAGCTCAATAACTGGGAACATGAATTCCTCTACTCAGGGATTGAACATCACAACTGGCAGTCATGAACTACTAAAGAACCTTATTTAATTATCAAAATAGGGACATAAACTTGAGATGCCCAGACAACACAAGATATGCACTAATCACCCTTCTAGACATGCATGATTCCTAAAATTCCTTATACTGGAATTTATGTATTAGAAATAACTTTACTATTTAACTTTGCTTGGAAATAAAAAACTCGAAAGTTAACCTATTCTGCTTCTAGTGGCTATAGGAACAGTTGACAGCTCTGTGTTTCTACCAACTACAGGAACAGTCATACTAATTTCTATGCAGGAAAATGTAGCTATTCTAATTTGCAAAATGAAAGTATGGAGAGTTCCCTAAATGGGCCCCCTTAGGTAGTGCCAAAAGCAGACAACATATTAGGTGAAAAACTTCATAAGCTTTATTGATTCCAAATGCAAACAAGTATGTAACACAATCTCTTGGCTAAATTTCTAAGACTGAAAGTGTGTTACAATAGCGATTTTCTTTCCAGCCGCTTCTCTGAAGGAGAATGGGCTATTTATTGAAAACTAATCCTAACTACTAACTAACCTTCCCTTATAAAATGGAAGGCATTTATTACATTTAACCAACTTAAGTAAAGAGGTGAACGATAATGCAAGAACTAAGTCAAAGTGGTTTAGCAGTCTTAAAGCACCATCATCCTGGATTTATGCACCACCAAGACGCCTAGCCTAGATTTTTGGAACACTCCCCTTGCATGGCATATGAGTTGAAACTGTCTCCTCATCTTTTGCTGTTGAACCAGTCTTTATGGATTTGGTCTTCAATTCTTCAAGTGGAAATTGAATTCCCTTCCTTCAATCGTGGTACCTGCAAAATATCTCACCATATTTTCCTGGAGAAGAAGGTTAGCTCAACACGTTCATCCTTTAAGACAATCCATTACTTTATTTATTCATTTATTAAGTATTAAATTAAGGCAAACATTATTTTAGATATGGCTGCAGGAAGGTTTATGATCACAAAAAGCCATAAAGTATTTATCAGACTGTAGACACATAAAATTGTCCTAGTCTTGCAACTCTTGATTATTCAACATTGCCCCTTTCATTCTTAATAATTAAATAACTTTTAATTATTTAATTATTTTCTAAAGTCATAATTCTTCTATTAATTAAATAATTTTAATTATTTAATTAATTCATTTTTATCTTTATTCTCTCTGATTAATTAAATAAGTTTTATTTATTTAATTATCACTAATTAAGTTCCCTTCTTTAAAATTAAATAGATTCTAATTTATTTAATTTTTGTCCACTTTTTCACTATAATTAAATAATTATTTTAATTATTTAATTATTCATTAGTCTTTTCTCTCATTAATTAAATAAATTTTATTTATTTAATTTAGTCCACTCTCTTGAATTTTGAATTAAATCATCATTTAATTCAAAATAATTATTTTTGTCACATTCCTCCATAATTAAATAATATCTTTATTATTTAATTATTTACTGGTCACCTGGAGTAAATAAATTTTATTATTTAATTTCTCTAGCAACCTCTTTGTCCGTGCCAGTCTTATCTTCCAAATTTATTCTTATCTTTTGACATCTCATTTAATTTCGACCCTTGATTGAATTATCTTATAATTCAATCTTGGCCCTTCATCCTTATCATTTGCCCTAATTTTGACCTAACCCTAATTCTTATTGCAATATTCAATCTTGATCATTGATTCTAGGGTTTTTTGTCATCTTCTCATCCTGGCCACACATTCGAAATTGCAATTTTTATAAAAGGGAAATTTTATCCTCATTTGGCTCTCTCCAGTTCCTGTCAATTGTCTCTCTCTGGTTCATGTCATTTTCTGTCAACTTAGGTTATGATCATTGTCATTTGCAGTCATTGTCATTTTAGTCTATTGTCAAGTCATTTCTTTCAATAAAATCCTTCAAAACTTGCTTTGGTCTTGTCATTTGTCATAGTTGCTCATACAAATCTGAGGGCATCTTTATTTATCTGCAAGCTAGGAGGTGTAACAAAGGTTAATCATGGAAGGTGGAGACTTAGGGTAACTCCATCCCTTTTGTCTTCATATTACTTCCTTTGTACTTTGTTACTTCATAGGAATTTTATTGTTATTGTGCTAACCCCTCTAACATAATTTAGATTTTCCCTTGATTACACAAACTAATAAAACATTAAAGATAATAATCATGGGACTTTTTATCACAATATACTCATCATATTTAAGTCATAAAAATGTCTATATCCCATCCCATAAACAGACTGAATATTTGTTTTAGCATAATGAAAACAACAAAGTATTTATAAAAGTATGATCAAAATGTGCCAAAGACTTGGCTCATCAAGAGCGATGTGGGATAATTATTTGACCAATGAGATGAAGCCACTTGTCACATTGTGATAGGTTGAGGAATGTACAAGTTTTGACCAATGTGCCAAAGAGGGGGAGATTCAAATTTGAAAATGAAAGTTAAATGCTAAGTGGGGGACATGTAAGAGAGAAGTTATTGCCATGTTGGAAGGGACAAGTCAACTTGTCTCCATATTCAAACTTGGAGAATATTCTCAAAAAGATGCTTTGTTGAGGGAAAATGATGATTTTAATAAATCAATAAATTGATTTATTGGTGCAAGTGGGAAAAGCTAGAGGATGTGATGGGTGGTTAGATTAGATTAATTAGGATTAGATTATCTTAAATGATGTTTAGGTGATTTTGACTTATTTGATTTATTTAAATTAAAATGGAGATGAAAGGTGATTTTAGATTTAATTAAATAAAGGTTTGATTTATTTAATTAAAAGGATGATGATAAAGTTAATTTATTTAATTTTAAATAAATGACCTTAGGATATTTAATTTACCTGATGAATGGATGAATGTGAACTTATTTAATGATTGAATGAATATGAATTAATTAAGTGCACGATGCTAATTTTGCATTTCTACAGTAACCCCACCTTCATGTAATATATGTTATAAAAGGGCCAAATGGGTATCCAAAACAAGTTTTAGGTCATGGGTTGGAGTTGTTATTTGAAAGTTATGGCAAAAAGACTTTGTTTGCTACTCTCATAAAAACATAGTGGAAGATTATGAGAAAAATCATATGTTTGCATAAGGATGGCCATTATAACTCATGCATTTTACTTTTTGCACATTTATATTCTCCCATTAGTTGTTAGGGATAGGATCTAAACCATCATATTGTTTGGATTATACTTGACATTGAGGGCAACTTGGATAGCTTTATTGATTTTGATGCACCAAATAATGAGCTAAAAATATGGCATTATGGAAATGGCTATTTCACAACCTAGCAACCCTTTCTAATCATATCACATATGATGAGTTTAATTTTGTGGATTCAACTGGGTATAAAGAGGGAGATCTATTGAAGGAATGGTCCATTAGTGAGTAAGAATCTTAGCTTTATTTTAATAATCATTGAATGTTGTCAAACCTAAGTTTTTGGTGGTGGCATTCCAAGGTGGATCGTTTATTTATGTATAACTTTCATTCTTTCCTTAATAGGGTGCTTATGTGGCTAGATCACATCATGAATCATGGGAAGTAAATGTTCCACCTCTTTGCATATGATGGATGGTTAGTAAAAGTGAATCTAGAGACCATCCTTACTAACCATTATCCTTTCACATATTAGGTTGTGAGCAATAGCAAGCCTCACAAAATCCCTGACATGTAATTCTATCAAATATGGCAATTAATTATTACAAGAGAGTTCTATACAAATCATTTTATAGGTTTAGAACCTTTGACCACATGTAGCACTCATTTTAGGTAGACCAAATTGACATGTTTACTTCCATTGCCACCTTTCTACAATATATATGGTAAACAAGTAGAAAATAGCCAAAAATAGGTTGATGATGATATTTTTTTGGATAAAAATAAGTTGCATTTATAGGGTTTAGTACCCTAGAAGTAGGTCAATGGTAATATTGTTGTAAACAAATATTTTGGCACCCGATGGTCTTTCTAACACTTCTAGGGTTTTTCACCTAAAAGGAGAAAGATGGGCCAAAATGCAATGTAAACATTCAAAATTAATGTAATATGGATGAAATATGCCTAGATGAGATGATCTAAATTCAAAAGACTAATAAAATGGATTGATTTTGTATGCAAAACTAATAAAAGCAAAGTTTTTGAAAACACAATGTTGTATGCAATCATGAACTAAAAACATGAACAAATAAGAACAAAACTTGATGAAATTGAATGAGGTACACTTGGAGGCTAAAAGATGATATTGAGAGGTTCTAGAATGTTATAGAGATAAGTGTTGAAGCCCTCTAGCACTCATTCGCCATAGATGGAAAATTAGTCCTGTTTATAGTAAAATCTGTCAAAATAGCCTTCGGGATGCCGAAAACATAAAACTTAAAAAAATAAAAATTCTAGCCTAGAAGTGGGACTCATTCACCACAGATGGTGAATTTTTCCACCTGTAGATTTCTAAAAAATCAAAGGTCAATTTTGTGGGTCCTAGTCTGCACTTTTCTGCCTGACAACTTGTTGGACCTGAATATGGAAAATTTGACAGGAAAGCATTCTCCAAACTTCCAATAGGTTTATGTTAACTTTAATGAATTTTATGACTTTACAACACCTTTTTGACACCTTTCTCTTTGAAAAATATTCCTACAAGACCTACAAACACACATGCAAAGAGGGGGGAAAAGGATTAAGGGTTAGAGTATAGGGGTTTGCCTTGGTCAAACTCCAGTTTGGTAATCAAACCCCTGATCATGAAATGAAATAAAGAGATAATGATAAACAAATAACATGTAATGTCATAAACTCACCAAACCCTTAATGTTGAAGTCTTAAGATATGTTGCTCCAAGATGCTTGAATGCTTGATTGACGATGAAAATGTTAGAATGCTTAACTGTTATGATGCATGAATGATTTATGTTGATGATGGGGGTTAAAATGAATAGAAAATCATATATTTATACACAATTATGCCCTAATTTCCCAAAAATACATCACAGGCCAACCTTAGGTCTTAAGGAATACAAAATCGCCAGTAATTTGAATTTATTTTGATTTTTGTGCTAGGAGGGACTCATCCGCCCTAGTGGTGAATGGGTCCCACTCAAGGCATGTGAATGGGTGTCAAAAATTAAGTTGTCTGAAATGATGTTTGTCAGGTTTATATTCAAAAATACACTTAATTAAGACCTGTAAGTGCATAAAGGGGCCAAATAAAGCATAAGAAAGGTGTATTTATTGATGACAAGCCTAGAAAAGTGTGAAATTTTGTTACAAGACTTTAAATTAAGACTTAGTGAGTGATAAAAAGAGGGTATGTAGGTGAATTATAATAAGACGAGTCTAAGAAAGTGTGAAAATGTGTTACAACACTTCACAACACCTTTGCAAGACATCATAAAGTCTTAGTGATTCATAAAGATTCAAGACCTAAGGTGAATGTGTGGGCCACATTGCAATATTAAATCTAGGTGAAATCAAAGCCAAATAAGCACAAGGCGGGACAAAACAAGAAAAAGTAGAGGGTTTTGTTCTTGAGTGAGCATTGTGAAATCGGATCCCTCTTCCTTCATTCCCCTTTTGGTGTGAACAAGGAAGTTGTGCATGCCATTTCCATTGTCCACAATCATATCGAGACTTATGGGAAGTACATGTTCCACCTCTTTCTATATGATGGATAGTTAGTGAAAGTAAACCTACAAATCATACTTTCTAACCACTATCCCATCACATTTTAGGTTGTGAGCAATAACAGGCCCCACAAAATCCCCAACATGTAGTTCTATCTGTATATGCCACTTCTTTCTTACAAGAGTTCCATCCAATTGATTGTATGGGTTTAGAACCTTCAACCGCATCTAGCACTCATTTCTAGGTAAACCAAATTGGCATGTTTACTTGCATTGCTCCCTTTCTACAATATTTATAGTAAGCAAGTGGAAAATAGCCAAAAATAGGTTGATGGCAATACCACTAAAGAGTTTGTGAGGGTTTTCATTCAACTATAAATGACCTCTTTGACCTCCAACACTAGACCTTGGTTTTTGGGTTCAAGCATAAGCTTAAACTTAGTAAATACCACCGAACTAAGAGTGCTTGGATTATATCTCACCTCTACTAAGGTGAATTTGGTGACAAATCCACTAAATAATTCTTCAAATCTCCTTACATCAAGTAGGGAGAGAACTATTCAAGGCTATTCAATTTTCTTATTAACAACTCAATGTCCCTCTAAGATTTATAAGTCCCTTCAAGACCATTATAAACTAGGTTTTTCATATATTGTTTCTAGATCACTTGTGTGGAAGGTCTCTTTGTTTGTTGTTTGATATTGTGGCTCATGTTTTTCATAATTATAACATGGTATCAAAGCACAGATTAAGAGAACCCCTTGTTGATTTATGAGGTTTTTTTCTTCAACAAGGGTTACAAACTTCAAATCTAGAATTTCCTTTTCTTTTTCTTAGAAATTTTGGAGGTGGGTGAATTTTGGTACATATAGAATCAAAACAAAGTCTTCTATTGGATTTAAAAGTCAAGAAAGTTAGTTTTTACTTTTTTTGGCTTGATTTAGACTCCTTAGGTCAAATCTCCAAGGGTTTCAAGTAGTTGCCTTTTTTCTGGATCTAGAGGGTAGCTATGTTTTTTATTCATTTTTTTGCAAACCATAAATTGAAATTGCATTCAAGTGGTTGATTCAAACCCTTTCAAGTGAGTGTTCTTCTGTTAGGACTAGAAAAATCTACCCTAATTTTCCCTAAAAAAACTATTTTTCACCAAAACACCCCATCACCTAGCCTGCCATTTTTAAATTTTGTCATTTCAAATATTCCATTTATCCACCCTATAGACATCATCTTAACAAAAATCACCTTCATCATCCTACCCATGTAAGAAGAAAGTCATGTCGATGGGACATCACCATATCAACAAAAGTCAATTTAAGGTCCCTTCGAAGGAACAACAAAGTGAGATAACATGAACATTAACAAAGAAAGAATATCATATTAAGGGGACTTGTCTTACTATCCCTTCAATAATTCAATTGAAGTCTTATCAAAGACACCTTGGCGTATCAGAGGAGAATGTTTTGGGTTCTCTTTGATAAACTGAAGACTAAACCACCAAGGGGCATAAATATTGTAATTGCTTTGGTATGAATTTTAGGGAAAATACACCTCAACATTCAGGAAATAGAGAAACATCTCTCATACATGGCTCATCAATGTAACAAAGTGGCAAAGAAATCTCGAAGGGACAATACACACCTAAAGAATCAAGGAGAATATAGAGTATGAAAATGAGTGACTTATGAGTCCCCTCGATATCATTTAAGCAGTAAACTTTATCAAAGAGAACTAGATATTGGTCAGATGAGGAAATTTATCTCTTTGATAAGGAAATGGCATGTCTCACAATAGATAACAAAGGGATGTCAAGAGGATTTTGAAAGGAATCCATAATATCAGAGTAAGGTAATTCATAGTCCCTCCGAAAAGAAAACATCACAATGTTAGGTAGAGGGATCTATATAAGAGAGACCCAAAAATCAGTTCCCTCAATAGCCTCAAAATAAATGAGAGAATAACTAAAGTGGAGGACTCCATCAAAGGGAAGAATATACATATTGAAAGAACAAGAATGGTGGTCTCCTCGATGAAAAGATAACACTTGTTGCCTAAGTGTGATAAACTTGTGAACATATTAGAGTGAAAAGGGAACGTTGAAGGAACAACCTACAACCAAGGCTTCAAGAGGACTTTGTGACATCGAAATGAAGCAAAATAGAGTCTCTTCAAAATCTTGAAGGTAATAAAGAGGATATAATTATAAGAAGGATATTAGGGAAAGAAGGAAATATCGATGGGACCAAAATTTTGTCATCCTAATGAAGCAAAAGTATTGAAAAGACCTCGACATGACGAAGGGATAATTTGGCAATTATGATGAAAAATCAATGGCTCATATTCAAAACAATTAATTGCTCACTCAATGACATGAAATTTCCATTAATGAACTAGGATTGAAGGCATTAAAAATAAGATCCGAGACATATTTGGAAATTATTAAGCAACCAGAAGAGAAAGAAGCAGAGTATAGCAGTGGACAACATCGCTTGAATAAAGAGAAGCGTTATCTAAGTACCCAAAATCCTGACCTGAAAGTTTTAGTATCTACAAACTATTCAAGTGCATCTTTTCATAATTTTTATCATAACTAATTGTATTCAATTAAAACATAAAGAAATGATTTGAAAACTACAACAAATCATAGAACTTGCTCTGTTATTCAACATAGAGAACCCATGACCTCTCACAATCTAGGAAGGTTCTCCTCCTCTTGATGAAGTGTTTGATTATCTAGTCTCCTTCAACTCAATGCTTGTCCCTTCACATCCGAGACACTGAACAGATTTATCGCTGACAAATGATCAATATATTCTTTCCTGACATGGGTATCTGTGTTTGTGATCATGTCCTTCATAGTGTATTCCATATACATTATCCTTTTGAGTTGTTTATGGGTGTTTTCCATAATCATTTCTTCATCATTAATTAAATTGAGTGCTCGTGGTAACAATTGAGCCAATTCATATTTCCAATGATATTTCTCTTTAACATCTCCATACTCATCAAAGAACATGCAGGAAATGGGATATCTAGTGGTTGATCAAAACCATCAAGTTCCTCCTTAATCCTAGCATGAAACTACTTATACTGATTGATCAACTTGTTATACTTGTGGAGGATTTGTTCATTCATAATATCTTTTCTTGACATCAACTCTTCCTTCTTTTCTTCCATGCATTTTTGTAATTTCTTATGCTCATGGAAAGTTGAGTGCACTTTTACAAAGAGTGCACAATACTGGTCAGCTTGGTTCATTACCTTTTCAAATCTCTTCTTGATTATTTTAGACTATTGGGAATTGTCATTATGTTGTTGATATGTGGTTGTCATTGATGTCAACACTATTAGCATTGAGATGTTAAAGGTTGTATATGTCAAGGATATTGAGAAAATTGTAAAAGAAAAAGTTTCAAGCAATCTATGGAACAATAAAGGTTATGAAGGCGTTTTGTTCTGTACATAAAAAAATCAGTTGTTGTGGACTAGAGTTTTTATTGTTGAGAGTGTCTAGTTCATCCACCAAAAGTTTCAGATGTCCACATGGATATCTATCTATGTTATGGAGATATGTGTTCTAATAGTGTTTTTGTGGTCTTTGTCAATGTTTTTGATTGAATTCTATGTGATTCTGGTAATTATAATTGTTGCAGATGTTTCTCTATTGTTTCTTGGTTCTCATGGATGCTTCTAGGCTATGCTCTATCATTGTTACATGTCCGCGTTGATCAGTGTGCTCGTGGTCAAGGATTTTCTTGTGCCTATTCTATTTTTCTTGTTCTTGGCCGACATGATGGTGGTAACGTGTTGCGGATCCTTGAAGTTCAAAATTTGAATATTTGGTGTGCTCAAGGATATTGTTTTAAGTCTGATCTTAGTCTTGGCCGATGGTGTTTGATCCACATTAAAAATTAATTTGTAATTTGGGCCAACATCATGTATATGTTTTCTATTTTCATATTTCTTTTGGCCAATGGAGTTGTTGATGTAAATCCATGTAGTGGATATATAAGAGTGATTGGTTGAGTGAAAAGGTGTCAGAGAAAGTGCTAGTGTGTGCATACTGTTCTATCATTCGAGTGCTGAGAAGAGAAAGAGTGAAATGTGAAGAAAGTATTTTTGTGCTTAATTGGAACTCTAATCTGGCTTTTGCAGAAGCTATTCTATTAGTTGAAATCCCTATGGATCTAATCCATTAACTGTTGGGAAGTGAGCCCCTTTCGTAATTGAGAAGTGAGCTCTAGGAAGTGATCCTAAATGCATGTGCATTCCCCTTTTTATCTTTAATTATAATTTTAATAGGGTATAATTGTGGACTAACATCCACCGTGGTTTTTCCCCTAATAGGGTTTCCATGCAAAAAATCTTGGTGTTCTCTGTGTTCCTAGTGTTCTAATTGTCTGTGTTTAATTGCTTGTTCATCAAATTAGAGATTAAGTGTAAAAAGTTTATTGAAGTTTAATATTCTGTGACAACTAATTCACCCCCCCCTCTCAATTGTCTGTCCTTGTTTTGCCAACAATTGGTATTAGAGTAGGTTCCTTTGAAGAAGTTTAACAACTTGAGGTGATCCGAAATGGCAACATACAAGGACAACCCTAGATTCGATGGAACCAAGTATTCATTGTGGAAGACTAGAATGGAATATCATTTGATGTGCATTGGATAACCCTTCTGGAAGATCACAAAAAATCAGTATGTTATCCCTGCGAATGGTCCTTCGACTGCCGATGACATCAAAGATGCTCAAAATAATGTTCAGGATATGGAAGCTTTGCTAAGTGCTCTAATAGATTTAGAAGTGAAAAATATGTTAGGTTTGAAGACAACTCATGAGATGTGGAGAAAGCTGGAGACATTGTATGAAGGAGATGCACATGTGAAGATGGCTAAGCTGCAAAGTTTGAAGGGAAAGTATGAGAATCTGAGGATGGGCGAAGATGAGAATATCTCTACCTTTATACAGAAAGTGAATGAACTAGTGATGGGCATCAGATGTGTCCGTGGTGTCCTTGATGAAGGTGAAATTGTGGCTAAGGTACTCAGATCATTACGTCCTTTCTACAAATCGAAGGCTCATGCAATTGAAGAAAACAAATCAGTGACAAATTTGACAAGAGATACATTGGTTGGTAAGTTAACTACTTTTGAGTTGAGCGAATTTGGCGAATCTGCTCCTAAAACTGAGACTACATTCAAAGCTACTGTATCTAGGAGAAGCATGTCAAGATATGAACTAGGTGAGTGTTCTAGAAAAATATTCAAATATGAGGAAGATATTAGACAACTTGAAGATCAAGAAAGAGGGGTAGAAGAACTAGAAGCAATGATTGCTAGGAGAGAAGGAAGAGGTCGAGGTAAGCACGAAGGAAAGTTACCTCTTATATGTTTTTCATGCAATAAAATAGGTCATTTTGCATCAAGCTGTCTGGATACAGTTCCTAGACCTAAGCCTAACAATTTTTTTTTTCAAAAGAATTGCTATTTTGTTGAAGAATATGATATAGAAGATGAGTATGAAGGAAATGAAGATGGATGGGTGTTCATTGCCATTAAGGAGAATGGTTCGAAAGCCACTGAGTCTACTACAGTTGAAAAAGCTCTTGTAGCCTGAATAGAAGAGAAGGATGAGTGGGTCATTGATATGGATGTTCACATCATATGACTGGTGATAAGAGAAAATTTGTGAGTCTAGAAAACTATGACGGCAAGATTGTAAGATTTGGTGACAACAATGCTTGTGTGATTCATGGCAGAGGGTCTATTTGTCTTGGTGGTAAGCACAACACTGATGATGTTCTTTATGTTGAAGGCTTGAAGCATAATCTATTGAGTGTTCAACAGATGGTGGATAAGGGTTATGATATTCAATTCAGAGATGGAAGATGCAAGATATATGGAAGTTCCAAAAACTTGATTGCATTAGGTAAACAAACAAAAGGTAATGTTTTTCATCTATTTTTTGCTAGTGAAAGTTGTTTGATTGCACAAGTAGATGAAAAGCTAGGTGTGGCATAGAAGACTATGTCATGTAAATTTTGATAACATTGTCAAGATAAGTTCTTCTCAAGCAGTTAGAGATCTTCCCAAGTTAGTAAAGCCTGCTAACACAATCTACAAGGAGTGTCAGATGGGTTAGCAGACAAGAGCTTCCTTCTGAAGTAAACAATATCATACAAGTGGATTGCTGGAGTTGGTGCAAACCCAAGAGAATCATGTAGCGAACTCTCAAACTTTAAAATGATGCTTGAGTGTTTCCTCTAATTTTGGTCTGTCTACTCAAGGTTCTTGTGATTCTCCTTTCAAGTTTGATGAGCTTATTATTTTGTTCTTATGCAAATGACCAATGAGAAGGTCCATTACCTTTATAGCTTCCCTTCTGAATTCTTCGAAGCTACTAGATTTTTACTATGCAAAACCTATTGTAACTCTATAAGGAATCACTTCCCTTCTGAATTCTTCAAAGCTACTAGATTTTTGCTAGTCAAAACCTGTTGTAACTCTACAAGGAAGCTCTTCTAAATGAAGGCTTAGGTAATGACAATAATTGGGGAATATTAAGTTTATAGGTCCAAGTTGTAGATCCTAAATTGATTTCCAGCTAGAATTTGTGTTTAACTATTGAACTAATTCATATCAATAAGGACCCCAATCAAAATAAATCTTCACATGATCTTATTGGGACATTGTGTATGCAATTTATTGTATTTTAGATATCTATTATTTTCGCTACTGTCTTTCAACCTTCTATCACTCTTGCTTGAAAAGCCCACAGTAAACAGTCACTTCAAATGTTAGCTACTTGTAGATCTAGCTACCTCATTCATTTTTTGTGTCAAAAGACATTTGACCAACCCAATAAATTCAAAATCCCAGAGTGTTTTTGTTCAATATTGACAAAATTCAAAGGTCTTTCAAAAGAAAAGATAGTTACATATTTATTGAATTGATCAGGATTGCAATCCTTGCAAAATAATGAGGGTTAAAAATAACCACTTGGGCTTGAAAATCATATATGCTAATCCTTTGAACACAAACAAAACCCTAATGAGTGCATTCAGGAGGAAAAACCTATGGAAAGCTTTTACTATCCAAACAGTTATTGTAAATCATGTAATTCTCGTGTGCACATTGAAATTTCTGCTGCCCACTCGATTGCAATGCCTCTACCTTGTACCGTGAATTCACAGAGCAAACAATGGAGGCAGAGCATATCTCTACTTTGAAATTTGCATTAGAAACAACAAAAGGAGACTTGCTCCAGTCAATCTTCACCACATCACCTCTTGTTGCCATTCTAGAGGCTTGAATATATTCTCATCGCTTGATTCTTAGAATATGCTACACTCGAATCCTTGTTTTTCTTAATGACTGTCACTGGAAGTCCATCCATAGAAAACCTGCACAACACCATAAATACACATTATAACTATGATGATGATGTTAAAAATACAAGGCCAAGCCAAAGAGGACATTCATTGGTTGATTTGAAGTTGCAGGTGTAATGTTAACATTACTTACATAATTTGTTGGGGATTCTAGAGCAGGGAGTAAGTGTGGAAGCCTATTGTGGGGTCAAGCCAGGGCTTTTCTCGAGTCTTGTCAACAGATTCATTTTGTGCAATTTGCATATCCTGCAATCATGGCATTCCATGAACCGCATTTTTTTGAGGCATTTTGTCAAACAATTTGTTTTCCTTTTCTATGCTTCCACATGTTGCATACATGTCCACTAAAGCAGTTGCAAGTACAATATCTAACAAAATTCCTCTATCCTTTTTGCTTTAATGGATGTCCATACCCTGTTCCAAAGATCCCATTTGGCAGAGGCTGGGAAGATGTTGGCAAATATTGACGAGTCTAGCTTGGAAGTTGCCAATTGCAATTGCTTGAAAGTTTCTAAAACCTTTCCAATAAATCCACTCTGTGAGTATCCTGCAATCGAAGGCATTCCATGAGAACACATTTTTTCGAAGCATTCTATCATTCAGTTCACGCGCTCTATATGTGCTTCCACATTTTCCATACATGGCTACCAGAGCATTTCCAACTACAACACCTGATAAAATTCCCCTATGCTTTATGCTTTTATTTATACCTATACCCTGTTCCAAAGCGTCTATTTTAGCACAAGGCCTTAGCCTCTAGCCATAGATTAAAGTGCAAAAAGCCTTTTAAAATGGGGTTCAACATCATTTTATGTTGTCTAGTTGGGTTAAGGTAACGGTAAATTGTCTTTCTTTGTTTCCAATAGTTTTACTAATTTATTGTTCAGAAGGAGGGTTGTTATTGAAAAATTTAATAGATTAAATAATTGAAAATAAAATATAATATTATAATATTATAGTTTTCTTATGTATTAAAAACCATATAATCTAAATATATTAATATATTGTGTTAGCCTATAACATGAATATGATATTATATAATATATCAAAAATTTTAAAGTCTAAATATTATATTATCATATAATCCAAATATATTAATATATTGTGTTAGCCTATAACATTAGTATGATATTATATAATATATTAAAAATCATAAAGTCAAAAATATTATATTATTTAGATTTAAAAAATTATTAAAAAATCTAATATATTAAATTATTAAAAAATAAATTTATAATTTTATTATATAATATATTAAAAATCATCTAATCTAAATATATTAATATATTACGTTTTAGCCTATAACATTAGTATACTAATATTATATAATATATTAAAAATCATAAAGTCTAAATATTATATTATTTAGATTTTAAAAATTATTAAAAAATCTAATGTATTAAATTATTTAAAAAATATTTATAATTTTATTATATAATATATTAAATTATATATTAAAAATCATCTAATCTAAATATATTAATATATTACTTTATCCTATAATATTAATATGATAGTATATAATATATTAAAAATCATATAATCATATAATCTAAATATTATACTATTTAAATTAAAATATTATTAAAAAATCTAATATATAAAATTATTAAAAAATCATAAAGGCATACAAAGACAGAGCAGTTAAAAATGGTTTGAAAGGATAAAAGCTAGAATAAAAAGATAAAATCGATTAAGGACAATTTCATTTAATTTTTTTCTAAATCCAAATAAAAGAATTTAATTAGAAAGTAGAGTTACTTAAGGGCAATTACACATTAAAATCTTGAAATGCTGTGTCGTGCTGTGCTGCCAGGCAAGCTTCTGCACTTGATGGCTTCTTCATTCTCTCCCTAATTAAGAGGGCGTTTTCTTGCATTGTATTTTGCAATGAAGCAAATCTTTATTAATAACTCTTTTCTCTTATTATTTCTCCCTCCCTCTCGTCTTAAGGCAATTCTTTCTCTGTTACAATGAATCGACCAAAGCAAGAAGAGCAGGAGAATTTAAATTTGATGTCTGATAATGATGTTTGGCAATCCATATTTGAATCTTACAGTGCTGCTGCTGATCCTAATGTTGATTCTGATCCTTTTCTTCATCAGAAGCTTGGACAACCCTTTAACATCGACATCAACTCCAGGTAATCTTTTTATCAGTTTTAGAAAACTGATTAGCAGTTAACAGCCCAGCCTTCATTTTTCTTATTTTTAATTTTAAACATGTTCGATTGTTACAGATAACTTTTTTTATTATAATATCATATTAACAACTGTTAAGTTTTTGAGTCAAATTCATAAATTCATATTTCATGAGTAGTGATTCATATAAATCCATCCCTCATAAAGTTCAAATGAATCCCTCCCTCATGAAAATAAATGGTCCACTCAATTCGAGTGTTTGAAATTTTTTATTGTTAAAATTGAGAAAATTGCTTTGGTTTATGTTTAAAGATTCTGGGCTATTGAAAGGTTCTGCTTATTCATAAACAAATTTAACATGCACTGAATGTATAACCAGGCCAGCTTTTTTATCTTTTAACAATTGATGTTGTAATTCACTGTATTTTAATATATAAATATGGGCTTTTCAATAAATTGTATTGCAGTGAACTGTATGCAACCTCTGATTGGTTATGGGCAGCTTCGGACATTAATATCATGGAGAAAGATGAAGGTACTGGTGCAAGGCACCTGCTTAGCAATGAATTTGAGCTTGGTTTGGAGCTCGTTCCGCCATTAAGTTTATGTGATCCATTAGAAGATCTACAAGGGTGTACTTCTCAGGATTACCATACGATTAAAGCCTTGGATTCACAGATTTCCATTGCAAATGATGAGGAACTACCTTACGCAAATGCAGATCATGATACATTGACAGGAGTGGCAGTGGAAGAGAGTGTTAATGGTGAAAACATTTGGACTGATCAATGTGAATGGGCATCAGGGTATTATTGTGACAAATCATCAGGTCAGGAAATCCTACCAAATCCAAATTCCATACTTTTAGAAGGGATAAGTACTAAACATTCAATTTCCAATGAAAAACAACAGCAAAAAGCTTGTGCTAGTTGGAGTGGATCAGGCGAGTGTGAGAGCAGGCCTTCATTTAGTACAAAAAATGCATTGCTGCCTTGTCAACAGAGATCTGATATCAGTTACAGTGAACTGTCTCAATATTTCCACATGCCCATTACAAAAGCAGCCAAGGAGCTTAAGGTTGGCCTAACAGTTCTCAAAAAAAGGTGCAGAGAATTTGGGATTCCTAGGTGGCCACACCGTAAAATGAAAAGCCTTGGAAATCTTATAAATAACATTCAGGTATCATTGTTATTATTTTAATTGAAAAATGTTTTTTAATATTAAAAATTAAAAATACAATATTTAATTGTATTTTAATTTTTTTGTAACGGAACTACATCTAAAATTCTTCAGACTCCATGTCTTATTTTATATAATTTATCTTCTTTGATTTCAACATTTTGCTTTTTAAAACATAAGAATCAATATCAGATAACAATCACTTTTTTTTTCTAATAAACTTTAGAGTGAATGTTTTATTTTCAAAAAGGAGCTCTATAAAGCTTTGTACTCTAATGCAAAATGGACTGTGCAAACCTATTCCCTTCTATATTAGCTTTTATATTTCATCCAATCTTTTCTTCTATCCACATAGTAGTCTACAATTTGTTTAAAGTGGGGATATCTTTGTGATCAGGAATTAGCCAAGAGCAATGCAGGGGTTAGCCAGGCTCGGTTGACAAATGCAGTAGAGATACTGAAGGAGCAAAAGAGATTGATGGAGGAAATACCCGGGATAGAACTTGATGAAAGAACTAAAAGGCTTCGCCAGGCATGTTTTAAGGCCAATTACAAGAAGCGTCGTGCAGCTCAAAACAGTATTAGTAGCATTAACACCACCAGCAGCGGTTCCAGTTGCAGTTCGAATCAGATCACCTGCTTCTCATCTGCTTCAGCATCCGCCAGTTCCCTTTCATCTTCATCTTGCTGATCTCTTCAATATGTATATATGTAAATGACATTATATATAGCAGAGACAATATCTACATATTCTTTTATTTATTTGTAAGAGAATTTAAAAACGCCTTAGAGTTTGTAAGATTTGATGAATTGTTTTCCATAGTCTAGAGTGGAAACAGAGGAAACAAGCGGGGATTATAATGTGTCAAGAGTATATTCTTCTTTGTGAAGATAATATTTGTGAGACAGGTCTGTAATCACAGCCCAATATCACTTTTAGTGAGTAATGTATAGAGTATTAGAGGCAGGGGACATAAATTGCTAGAATTTTCTTGTTCTAAGTATAGTTTGATCATTTGCGAATATGAAAGCATTTTTGGACAAGAAATGTGATGTTATGGTTGAAAGACCATCGTAATTCCTGAAGATGGACAGTGATGTTATGGTAAAATGAATTTAGGCTACTATCTACCCGCTTGGAAAATTCTTACAAAGTTCTGTATACCAATCTCTTTATTTTTTCCTTTTCATTTTTAAAATAAGAAAATCCATTGAGTCCAAGAAAGTCTGCAGGGCATACTTTGAGTTTTGGTTCACTAGTTATGTTATAAGGTGCTTTGATCCAGATCTTTGTCAATTCATCCACTAGTTCATGGATCTTGCGAGTAGTTAATTGCCATTTACAAGGAATGCCTTTTTGGTATCTTAAACTCAAGGAACAGCTGTTCTCAGTGGCTTCATTTTGCACTTCAAAATAGTCGATTTGAGTTTATGATCTGCTTATGTAAGCAATATTGTTTGTAAAGGCCTACACGTTTGCCTTTTCCTTGGAAAGTGGGAGTAATTTTTCAAGATATGTTGGGTACGTTCAGTCTGGGTTTAAAATGCTTGAGTTTATGACCATAATGTCATTTGTTCTACAATGTTATAAAAGCTTGTGAATTCCAAAGGACTATTACATTTTTAAAGTTCACATATATTGGCAAATCTTCTTTAGGAATCTTGGCATTTTTTATTTATATATCGAATCCTCAATTTTTTGTTTGTTGCTGTGAATTGTGCTTGTGGTAATTACACTAGTTACAGGTAAATCCTTGCTTTGTCACATTGTATGTTTTAGCTCTGAATATTTTCCCAATGCAATTGAAGGTTTACCAAAATAATGGGTAAAAGAAATCTCATGAATTTTCCAGATGATCTGTTGTCATTTTGTTGCACTGAAAAGCTCTTGTAATCTTCGACAACGATATTATTTAGTTCTTGTTTGGTTTTTTAGTTTCTATTCTGTTCTGTAGCAGCATCGTAATGGGTTTTTTTGGCTGTTGCAACTCCTTTTTCTTGGTTGGCTATGGGTATCGTCTACGATCTCCTTAGTCCCTGCAACGAGTGTGCTTTTCTCATCATGCGGGCGGTGCCCACTGTGCTTGGCATGTCCTTCATTTCCTTCATTTCAGATTTTATGGATCTATACTTCATTATGTTCATCTTTCCTAACATTTGCTCTGGAAGAAGGCACATTAAGGATGAAACATAACATTTGCAGAAGATGATTAACAACAGAATAATTGCAGGCATGCTAAGGAAGTAGTTGTGTGGACAGATAAGCGGAGACTTCACATGGTACAAATAAAGTCTAAGAGAAATCAGCTGGCAATGCAAAACAATGCAGACATACATTAATGGATGGGAAAGAGGCGAAGGTAGAGAAAAGGACTACATTTTGAACAGAGGCCACAGAAAATGTGACCGTAAAAACATTAATAACGGCCCCTGTTTAAAATAGAATTGTTGTTTCAGAGTCTTGTCAAGTTATTGTGCAGTTTATCTGGCGTCTTCACTGTCTTGTCATGTCTTAACTGAAATTTTAGACAGTTGGCTTGTTTGCCTTGCAGGTAAATCAGTTATCTGCTCTGGTTAAGAACAATTACAGCTGCTCTCAAAAAGTTTCAGATTCAGCTTTCCTCAATTGCAGGCTTTGGGAAAGATCTGGGTTTTTCTTCTTCCCCTTAATTCCAGTTGGGAGTTTACAGTTGTTTCTGGGTAAGAGGTGTCTCAGGAGTCAGAGGCCATCACTCCCAGATTCTTGCACACTAGGTGGTTGGGTTAATCAAGTTTGCAACCATTGGCTGCCCTCTCTGAAGTGAGTTCTTATGATGAGCAGTCAGTAATAAATTCAGGGGATGTTTCTAATGATGAGGTGGATGATTGGCAGTTGGTTTCAGTATTTATTCTGTGTTGGGGTTTCCTCCTCTGCTTAGTACTGTACAGCAATCAGCAAGATGAAAGGTGAATTGAATTCTGGATTGCATTCTATTGGCGTGCATAATAAGGTTTGTTAATGTTTTCTAATGCTTCTTCTGTGTTTCAGTCTGCAATCCAGCGGCTTCAGAGGATACAAAAACTTTTCTACAGTCCTCTTCGACGCCCAAGGACAACGTGAAATGGAGTAGCTTCACATTCTTGATGGAATTTCCAACAGTCTTCCTCTACTACAGCTGTTTATCCTTCTAAAATCTGTAACTTGGGCCCAATATCGAAACAATTTCTGAATTTGATTCTGTTGGTTTTTTTTAACTGTTCTTATTTTCTGATTTTAATGATGATCGCAATATTTGATTTGAAATGTCCAAAAAAATACTCATTGTTAAATCCAAAAACAATTCGCACTAATATCATGAACTATAGAAATTATGTCTTGAGAAAATTATGTCTCTAATTCTTAGACCTTTCACAACTCATACAGCAAGGAAAATTAATTGCAGTAACCATTGTTGTGGAAAGAGTACAGCATGTAGTTCCAGTCTGTATTGAAGTGGGTTTGTTGTAATTGACGGATTGAGAACTGATGTAGGGCATATAATTGCAAAGCTTTTCTGTGGGAGTCCAAAAAGAAGTTGGTGATAAATTTCCACTTTCTTGCTTTTCCTACTACTGTTTACGAATGTTGTTTAATAGATTTTTACTGTAGATCCACTTTTAAGGTCTGTGCGATTGCGTACTGCTCTGTTCAAGATTTCTCATCAGATTCTTGCTTGCAACCTTTATGTTGTGCCAGTACTGGATGAGTTCCATGTCTACTACTAATATTGTGGGCATCCATAGTTGGTGACTTTAAATAATGCTCTAATTATTGTTGCAATATGTCCTGTGTATTTTTAGTTTTTTTTAATAATTTCATTTGATCTTTTGTGGTGTTTGAAATGTAGGAGCTTCTCGGAACAAGAACAAATGGTTATCGTCAATACACATGAAATTATAGGGAATGGGTAATGAATCCTCTAACTTTATAAGACAAGAACTGTATGGTATTTTTTTCCCTTATTATCTTAGGAATTTGTAGTATGTTACAGGTGGTCCTAGGCGAATGGATAAAGAAATGCTAGAAGCTATCTACTTCGCTGATTCTTATTGGGGGCTTTGTTGTTACTATTTTCGTTTTGTTTAACAAGTTACAAAGTGAGAGATTTGAATGAAGAGGAGAGAAATTTTGTGCATTCAGCTGTTTTTAATGTAGATGTTGTTGTCAGAATTTTAAAATATTGACTATTATTGCTGCTCTAGATGGAGTTTCCAGCAGGCTTCTGTAATCTTCTTTGTGAAAGTACTATTAATTCTTAAAATTCTTGATTAATCTAATCACAGAATTACAGGCAGTCGATAATTTGTCATTGTGCATCATCACAGATGCATGCATTTCGATTATTGTGTAAACTGATATGCTCGGGTGTACTTGTTTTCATAATACATAATATGGGTTCTTTCTTGAGCTCCTTACCCAATTTTTGATCGTATCTTTGAATACTTGTTAGTTAATGGCATTGCAAGACTTACAAGAAATCTAGATATTCAACTTTGCAAATTGAAAATTTATGCAAACAACTATTTTTTCTCCCAGTTTGGTCATTGTTGGGAAGACTTATACAGGCCATTAATTTTTCTTTTTTAAGACTGCAGGAATGAGTAGCACGACCTTATAAACTGCAGTGCAGCTGTTAAGTTTTTTAACGGTGGCACTGACGCAACACACCCTTGGTACCATAGGGGTGGGGGAGACTAGCCTTGTGACCAACCTCCAACAGGAAAGGTTTAGCCAACCGAGCTAGGGCCCCACCGCTATACAAGCCATTAATTGATTATAAAATATAGTGTATAATTTTTTATATTCATTATTTAGTAATCCAGTTTTGAAAAATTAATTTTGAATTCTAAAACAGTTTTTCATCTCATTTTTGGATCTTCAGAAATGTTCTAGATTGTAAAAAATTTCAGATTTTAATTATTCATTTCTCCTTGCAGTTATGTACCGAAGAGACAAAAAATACTTCCAAATCTCAAAAATCTTAAAACTTTGAAAATTTCCAATGTACTAGTAAATGGATAATTGGTTTTGAGCAATAGTAGAGGTTTATACTTATTTAAGTATATTAAATAATTCTATTATATCTTGTTTACGGGAGGAAAGAGAATTAAGCAGCTATATTATATTATTATTATTAAAATTTGATTATTTAATTACATTTGTTTGCTTTATTTAATAAATATTTCTCCAAAAATAGAATATTCTAATATTCCTCCAAAATTGAAACTTTCAAATAAAATCAATTTTGCTTTATCCTTCCAAACCAATTTTGGAACATTCAGTCTTCTAAGGAAATATTTATCCTTTCCATCTTCTTCTCCACCAAATTCATTCTTCTCCATTCATTTATCCAGATTGAATCTCAATCGTTGCTTGCTGCCATGTCATAATTGCCTTTTGAAAATCTATAAATACAACCTTCTTTTACAGGAAATGGATCCCAAGTTTGTGCAATCTTACTCTATAGGAATAGCAATCAAGCATTCAAACATTTAGCATCATCATAGCAATAGCAATCATAGCATTTTAGAATCAATATCATGGCTGCATCATAGTTTACTATAGCTTCTTTCATCTAGTTTCATGTCAATTTAGATTAAGTAGCTTCAAATATCATTCTAGAATCATCATATAGAATTAGATTATTGCATTTAGTAGCATCTTATTCTCTAGATTGGCATTTTAACAGTCACAATGCTTACCCAATCTATGAGCCTTGTGACTTAATAAATCTTTAGAGATAGGGAACAATAGGATGCTTTCAGAAGATTCTTGCTTTAAATGTTGTTGATCTTTGATATAATATCTTATTAAGAAGTGTTTTAGTTATTTACTTATTCCATACTTACATTTGATGCCCACCATGGGGTAACTAACCCCATATTTCAAAAAAAAAACTGAAAAGTGTACGTATAGGATTATGGCGTGTTTCTTTTAGTGTGATCAAGATATTTTTCAGTGCTTTTGATGAAAACTATAGTGCTTCCACAGTTTGTTTCAATGCTTCAACGAAAACTATGGCACTTCGACGAAAACTATGGTGCCTCTGAAGAATGTTTTAGTGCTTATGAGGAGGAAACTATAGTGCTTCCACGACCTGTTTTAGCGCATCTACTAGAAGCTCTCAGCATAATTGACTATTCTAATTTGTTTTAGCGTATCCGAAAAATCTTTTAGTGCATCCAAGTGTTCTTTTGGTGCTTCTAATACTTCTTTTAGCGCATCCAAGGATTCTTTTCACACATCAGACACTTCTTTATTCTTTTGGCGCTTCTAACACTTCTTTTAGTGCATTTAAAAAAACCATTTTTTAGCACATCCATTGATCATTTTAGCACTTCATACCTCTATTTTAGCAGTTTTACAGTCAATCTTAAAATGGCCATATCTTGATCATATAGAGGTCTTTTTTGATGCTTTTTTTAAATGGGGTAGAATTTCATAAACTATGCAATGGTGTAGGTATTTCTAACTTTTTGTAGAGTTAAAATTTTCAATTTTACATTTAAAGTCAAATCACATTGTAACTTGGTCTAAGTTTTAGGGGTTTTATGCTTAATCATTCATCTAACCCTTATATCTTCTTATTTCTTGATCTCATCTAACATTTTGAGCATTTATTGCAGGTTTTAAGAGGAAAATGGAGCATTGAAGTGAAAGAAAAAGCATTTGATATTAATTGTAATAGTGTTTTCAACCACTCATGGGAAAATAATCCATCATATGTTATTTTTTACATTCATGCTTTAGGACCAACTAGCATTAATTTGGGCTTAAAATTAACCATCTACACAAGCTTTGTCAAAGTTGGTTAAAAAGAACATTATAAACTTACTAGTTTTTGGATTTGGATTAAAATTAAACAAACAACTTCATACTGAAATTTGGGCCTAAAATTTGAACAAATCTTGCTAGTGTGAGAAAAGGCATCGCGTGTGTTCTCTTTTTTTTCATGTAAACAAAGATTGATCAAACTATGGATGTACTTACTCACTATTGTTCATCCTTAGAGGGTCTGCCTTGTGGGAAAAAGTAATCACCCAAGGGAACAACCCAACCGGTAACACGCTAAAGCCAAGCGACTTTCAACTAGGATATAAATGTGGGTACTTGAGGAAAGTTCAAGTATCATGAGGATTGTTCTAACAAGAAGGGAAGCAATGGTCTCTTGCTGAATGGATGATTCCCGACAAACAAAATGCCTAAACTAGAACCCTTTGTCATAGCAAGCCAAAACCCTTAATCTATTTGTTGGCATAGGAACAGTCATTATGAAGTCGTCCCACATTTTTGTGACTTGTAGTAGAGATGAGAAGTACGCCATGGGAGATTTATGGGTATTGATGTTTGGCTGCCCCATAGAAGTAAGTGTCATGGATGGGAACCAATGGGGTTAAGCATATAGTCATTCACTATAAGTAAGCGCAACTAGAGTAAAATCCAAGTGGGAATTCAGTGAATACTTGTTTGATGTGTCTTACATGTGTGTTTTAAAATAAATTTCAAGAAAAACATCACACACAAAAATTTGAAAACCTTGATTCAGAAGAACATCCACTCAAATCACCATGGCTGAAATAGATGAAGATCAATTGAATGCTTTAGCTTATCAACTAAAAAACCTTCAACAAAAAATATAGGATATGCAAAAGGAAACAACCACAGAGAGATATCTGTTGCTAGACATCTACCCATATCCTCTTGACCAAACAATGAACATGAGACCTTCACCAAAAACTACATCATCCAAGTTCAATTTCTTTGAATTTTTTCAAAAGTTCAATAAGGCCAAATCTTAGTCCTCAAACACAAATGATATTGAACAATCTTACCATATCATGCATCTATCTTCATCTCCCATAAGCCAAAATAAATCTCAGGATTCTTTCACCCAAGTTAACCATTCCATCCAACCACCTTCCTCTATCATATCTTCTATATCCAATGATTCATGTCAATCTCTCAATCCAAAGCATGCTAGCATAGAATCCCCTACACATCAAGATCAAAATATTCTTTCCACTCCACCCAATGATTCCACAATTCTACAAGTTCTTCCTATCTTTGATCAAGATACCATCCCTCAAGAATCTTATGACAACCCCCTCATTTCACTTTTCATTCCAAATAATTACTTTCCATATCAAGAGAAAAGTATCCATCCAAGTTCTTCTTCCACATTATCTAATCAATCCATACCATCTCATGATTCTATTGCATCACAAGAGCATGCTAGTTCTTCCATCCTATCCATTTATTTCTTACCAACTGATGATCAAGACATGCTTTCTACAAAATCTCATGATTCCCTTCCTCATCAAGATTAAGATATGTTTCCATTCAAGGATACAATTTCATCCCATGAAGATGTTTATCCTTCTCATGATCAAGATATTCCTTTCATACCACTTCATGATGATTCAATGTCTAATAAAGAGCAAGCTACTCCATCTCCTACACCTCGTGATCCTTTTCGAAGTCAAGATCAAAACACCCCATCATCCCCATGTCAAGAGCCTATTACACCTATACAAGCTATCCATGAACCACACACCAATAAATTAGGATCCTCCACCTTTATCCATTTTGGTTTACTTCCAACACCTATCCTTTCATCCATGTCATATCCCTCCCAAAATGGACTTGCATCTTGTTTCACAAACAATACATATCCCATTGGTAAACAAATGTGTCAAAGTATGAACTACAAAGGAAAAGGATTAGACCTTCATGAACAAGGTATCCTAGAACCTCTTTTTGCTCAAGAAAACACATATTAAAACATCTATCCTATGTCCTCATCCTAGTTCATCAAACCTTCCATATATTCTAGGTCCTCATCCTATTCCTTAAGATCAACAAAGGCACACATCCTTGATTCACTTTCAAAATTATACCTTTTGCAACTCATCCATGATACCTCCATACCATTCATCTCCATCCATCTCTCCTATTGCTCTTGGAAGAAATTTGGGTGCCAAA
Organism: Sequoia sempervirens; assembly: GCA_007258455.2. Lineage (NCBI taxonomy): Eukaryota > Viridiplantae > Streptophyta > Pinopsida > Cupressales > Cupressaceae > Sequoia > Sequoia sempervirens. The sequence goes on from VDFB02000002.1 coordinate 225,268,357, forward strand.
TTTCAAAAGCGTCCATTTCAAAATTCACATGTATCAAAGTATCAACATGTCTCCTCGAAGAGGCATGCAAAAATAAAAAAGAAAATTTGATACACAATCAAAAGGAAAATAAAGAGGCCACAAAGGCCCATCAAAGCAAAAAGAAAAATTTCCAAGACCACAAAGGTCCATAAATCAAAAGGAAATTTCAAAAGGCCACAAAGGCCCATCAAAGCATAAAGAAAATTTTCCAAGACCACAAAGGTCTATAAATCAAAGAGAAAAATCTCAAAGGCCACAAAGGCCCACAAAGAAAATATCAAAGTCAAAAATCATGTGGATTTCTGAAAGCCTCATAGAAGCAATGAAATCTAAAATGGAACCCAAATTTGTTGATCCAAAAGCTTCCTCCAAATTTCCATCTAAAAACCTATCACTTTCCAAATCCATTTTTCTTCCATCACTCCACCACCCTTTAAGATGTGTTCCACTGTTGAGCTTGTCATCCTTTCCATCTATCCATTAACAAGCCTTCCAACCTCCTATCCATTATCCAAAATTCATCCCCCATTATTCTCTTTAATCCAAACTTTTGCATAAGTCATTAGTTTCTTCCATCATACCACTAATCTACCACCATTTATGAGTCTAATTCCCATTTCCATGGTTTATTAAAGGGATAATTGGTCGTGAAACTTGATTCTTAAGTCCTTCTTAGATCTTCCTATCATGCATATATTATCTTCCACATTTCCACTTTTGATATTGACAAGGTTAAGGGTCTTCTTGAACATCATATATCTTATCCTATACGCTTTATCGATATCTTCCATACCATATCTTTCATCTTATCCATATTCCATCATTCTTACTAGATACATCCTTTCTTTTCATCCTCAGTCTTGATGAGGAATAGGGGCATAGTACTTGGTCCTTGTGTCTATATCTTATCTAGTTGATCTTGATCATCCCATTCATTATCGTTATCCTTGCATTCTTCCATTCCATATCTCTTAGCTTACCAAAATCCATGTCATCATGTTCCTTTGCAACCTTGAATCTTATCATGCAAATCATATTTGAGCCTAGCTATAAAACATTATCCAATCCTCATATATTTTGTCAATCAATCATCAACAATCATCAATCTTATCGTACTTAGAGGAAATCAGTGATTTTAAGTACTCATCATCATCACGCCTTACAAAATCAATGCGGTCATGTCTCACGCTAGCTTGGGGGAAAAGTCCTGAACTCAATGGGGGTAACAAACTTCAAGCTTAAACAAAATAGACAAAAAGTAGTATGGCAAACATAGCAAATACAATTAGCGGTGATTACCCAATTGATGTCAATGGTATGTGATTAAATGAAAATACTTTAATGTATTGTAAATACTTGATAAATCATCTTGGCAAATACTCCTTCTTTCCTTGCTTATCTAGCCAAGATTTTATTTATTAAAGAACCTTGTTGGGGTCTTCCTAACCTGTCTAGCCTCCAAATTTCCTTCTAAAGTTTCCACTGGATTCTCAGTCTCTTCAATCGACACTCTCCTTATATATTCTCTTCCCCAAAATACATTCACAAATTTCTAGCTCCTCCCTCTTTCTTAACCAGATTTAACTTCATTTTCCTCTTTCACCAACTTTTCATTTCTTCATGCAAGTATCTTCCTCTCACCATATGAGTTTCCCTCCTTCCCATGACATTTTCTTCCCAAAACCCCTTTTCAACATAGGTAGGGAAGATGCTAGCATGGTTTTCGACTTTTGCTTTGCACCAACCAAATATGCTTGCCTAAAATTTCTTGTAGCCTTCTCCTATGCAGTTTCTCTTTCCTATTCCAAGATTCATCTCTCTTCTTATGCCTTGCTTTGCATATTTTGGTCTCTCTCCTATGCACTCTCTTCATTCCTTCTCCACTATCAAAACATTTCCCTTTTTTCTTTGAAAGCTTCTAAAGCTTTTTAATAAATCCATTTTGTGCATATCTAGCCTTGCGTACCAATTTGTACTCCCAAATTTTTGATCGATAATGGATGGAATGTCATTCCTTATTAATGGCATAGCCATCCCTTTTCTTTTCCCACACCATTCCTCCTATTAATTTGAATTTAATGCACTTGAACGAGTATTCATGAATATTGTATGTGGCTTTATCTTGATCTACAATTTTATTATTGACAGGGTGGGTTGCCATGCCCTTTGACTGCATAGCTCCTCCACAACACACCCACACCATTCCCATTTAATACACATTTCCTCTCGCCATAATTCCCTTCCTTCTGTATTTTAATTTATTTATTCCACAATCAGCCACTGTGGAAGGGGTTGATGTGTGGGATATGACATTTACTCATGAAGTACTTGGGGACAACCAAAGGAGCATACTTATCTATTCTACTAGATGATCTTTTTGGAGCATCAGTCATAACTTTAGCCTTCTCAACTTGTTCCTTTACAAGGCCCATTGCCTTCACAACTTTTGCAGTCATCTTCTCAACAATCAAGTTCTTATTTTTTTTTCTTTGGTCCATGTGCACTTTCATGGACTTCTCATATGTTACATACATCTCTTTAGAGTTGTCTCTCAGTTTTATTAGCATGACTACTGAAGTGGTGATTTATTGCTATGTAATCTCATATCCCATCTCTGGGATCCAAAAAAATTAGCCTCCCTAATTAATGGTTCAAAAGGCACAACACTTGCTAAAGGTTTTACAAATGGGTTTGCAAGATAAATGGGCTTAATGTTAGGGAAAACTTCTTGGTTAAGCGTGCTTGAGCTAAAGTAGTACTAGGATAAGTGACCTCCTAGGAAGGCCTAGTGATTCACCTTTGTGAGCATCACCTAGATGAAATGAGTGCTAAGTGGAACATTCATTATCATGAGAGATGGGTTCTTGTGAACCACTACTCATGAAACATGGGTCAATGAGTTTGACTTGAAACTACATGGTAAAATCCTGGTAGCAATATCATAATTTGACATGTTGTGGAAAATACCTCCTACTTATCAATTGATGAGCTAAAGGGGCTATCAAATGAATGTTTCATAAGGCACAACACTTGTTGAAGGTTTTACAAATGGGGTTGCAAGCTAAGTGAGCTTAATCTTAGGGAAAACTCCTTAGTTAAACACACTTGAGTTGGAGTAGTACTAGGATGGGTGACCTCCCAGGAAGGCCCAATGCTTCACCTCTATGAGCATCACCTAGATGCAATGAGTGTGAAGTGGACCATTCATTATCATGAGAGATGAGTTCATGTGACCCACTACTCATGAAACATGGGTCAATGATTTTGACTCAAAACTACATGTTCAAATCTTGATAGCAATATCATAATTTGAAACATTGTGGAAAATACCTCCTACTTATTAGTTTTAGCCTCCGCAGCTTGTATGATGTAGCATCTTTTGTAACTAGAAAAGTAATTTCATCTTTGTAATTTTCCACCATCTTCTGGGGAATTCTCTCTTTCTTGCATTTTCTTCTAGAATACTTTGAAAAAACCCAAAAGAGCTTTATCTTGTGCGTCAACATCACCTATCCTTCTCAAGTAATCTCTAATTTGGTGTACAACTGGTTCATCCTTCATCTAGACAATATTCTTTGTATTGGGTAGCTCCCTCAAGAAGTAGAACAACAAATAGATGATCAGTGTGTCAAACTTGAAAGGATATCTTTAATCCTTTATTTTCTATAAGTTCTCAATAAGTTGTGACCTCAACAACTTGGACAAATCAAATTCTGAACCACTCACCACCATCTCATATGCAATGTTTATTGTGGTAGTTGATACTAAGTTTTCTCTATTAGAAAAGTAGATTTTATAGCCAATAATCATTGCAAGATACTTGACTACCATATTAATGATGTTCTTCATTATTAAAGCTCTCTTTTCATAAGTCTCTCCTATTAACTCCATCACTACATTCTTTATATAGTTTTAGCATTGAAACTGGTCCAATTGAACACAAACCTATAACAACCCAAATTACTTCCTTGGTAATCATTCTTGGCATATCCAACCACACAAATATATCATGAATACCTTATCCTGGCAATGCGGTCATGTCTCACCCTATCTTGGGGCAAAAGTCTTGAACTCAATGGGGGTAACAAACTTCAAGCTTAAACAAAACAGACAAACAGTAGTATGGAAAACATTGCAAATACAAATATCAAAGAAAATTTGAACATTACATAATCAACCAATCAATAGAAGATCAAAACATCCAAATAAAATAGCTTAAAACAATCAATCAAAATAAATCTAAATGGATGATACTATTTTGAATCATGATTTTATCGCTACAGCTTGAATGCTCAAATGTTGTACTTTGATTTTTGTTGTTATATCTTTGGAGCAACTCGATGATGTATTGAACTAGATAAGCAAGGAAGGAGTATGATTTTTCTTTGTCTGTTATTTGTGAGTTAATCATCATTACTGTGTGAATTGTCATGGTATGTGCTCTACCAAGTATCACTGACGAAATTTTGGATTCACATAGGAAAATGATTGATTCTTGTTTGTTTTACATAAGAAATGCTTAGGTCATTTTGGTTTAATTATACCTAGATGCTTATGTTAGCTTGCAATATCAAAAATCATGAAAGTAGTACTTAGGTCATCATGGTCTAACTCATACCATCGGTGCTTGTACTCACTTACAAGCACTGAGTTTTATGCAAAAAGTCCTGAACTCAGTGGGGGATCAATCATTGATAAGATTGTTGATTTGTGAAATGTTATGATCATAGGAGGATTTCCGTATCTGGTGCAGGAAGATTCATATTTGATTAGGTGATGTGGTTTGACTTCTCTGATTGATTGATATGCCCCAGTATAGGATTGATTAATGTAATGAGACTTGATGATGAAAAATGATGAATAGGATATGGGATGGGATGAGGAAGAGATAATGAAAGGAGAAGATGAAAAGTAAGTAAGCACAAATGGATTCAAGGATAAACGTGATGTTTCCCCGGTCAAGTTGCAAGCCAAGATTGATTGATAATGATGATAAGAGTGTTGTTGATGAGGGAAGGATACATCCTAAAACAATAAAAAAGGATAGGGAAGGATACATCCTGAAACAATAAAAAAGGATAGGCAAGGATCAATAATATATTGATTAATTAACCTCATGATAGGAGAGGTTCAATGATTGATTAATTAACCTCATGATAGGGGAGGTTCAATGATCGATTAATTAACCTCATGATAGGGGAGGTTCAATGATTGATTGATTGATTAACCTCATGAGATTTGATCAAAGCTTATTAGATTTGATTGATTGATAGACTGATTGATTGATGCTGATTGATTTGATAAGATTGGTGATTTGTGAAATGTTATTATCATAGGAGGATATCCACATCTGGTGTAGGAAGATTCATATTTGATTAGGCAATGTGGTTTGACTTCTCTGATTGATTGATATGCCCCAGTATAGGATTGATTAATGTAATGAGACTTGATGATGCAAAATGATGAATAGGATATGGGATGGGATGAGGAAGAGATAATGAAAGGAGAAGATGAAAAGTAAGTAAGCACAGATGGATATCTTTAAACGATAAGATTGATTACTATATGAGAAGTTTGTAACATATGAGAAGTCCAATAAATGGTCCACTTAACACTTATTGATAATGGGCTCAAAACTAGACACATGCCCTATTCATTAGCTTCTAATAAACCTAATATTCTCCCTAGAATTTCACCTAGCTCAATTTTTTAGAATTTGACCCCTGCAAAAGAGCTTTGAGTTCCCTTTTATAGACAAGGGAGCAAACAATCAACTAGTTCAAATGCAATTTCATGACAAAAAATTAATTTTATTCTCAATTTCAATTTGAATTTCATATCTTCCACATACAAGCCCCACAAGAACACATTGAGAATGAGGAACAACCAAAAATTTTAAGCGCCATCCACAAATTTGGTGATACTACTATTTTTCATCAACAAATACTACTAAAATGGTGATACTACTGTTTTTCATCGATAAATTATTTGCAAATGGGATCTAGTAGTCTAGATGGACTGATAAGTCATTTTATTGTAACTTAGTATTGCCCATGTATCAATACAAGTATTCTCAACAACACGTTACTTTTGATGATTTAGAAAAGCTACACGTATGCCCTCTCCTCATCATATCACCACATCTTCAATATTTCTTAGGATAATATAGATTTGTAATTCTAATCATTTTCTTTCATTTCAATAGTCTCACATTTCCATCTAATCCTAATCTATTAAGTCTAGCACAAATCATTTAATCACATCCTTGGTTTTGTTCCCAACCTTGTTACAAGCATTTATCCAATCATCATCATCATCGAGATGTATCCTTCCCTATCCCTTTTTATTGTTTTAGGATGTATCCTTCCCTCATCAACAACACTCTTATCATTATCAATCAATCTTGTCTTGCAACTTGACTGGGGCAACATCACATTTATCCTTGAATCCATTTGTGCTTACTTACTTTTCATCTTCACCTTTCATTATCTCTTCCTCATCCCATCCCCTATCCTATTCATCATTTTGCATCAGCAAGTCTCATTACATTAATCAATCCTATACTGGGGCATATTAGTCAATCAGAGAAGTCAAACCACATTGCCTAATCAAATATGAATCTTCCTGCACTAGATGCGGAAATCCTCCTATGATCGTAACATTTCACAAATCAGCAATCTTATCAAATCAATCAACACCAATCATCCAGTCTATCAATCAATCAAATCTAATAAGCTTTGATAGAATCTTGTGAGGTTAATCAATCAATCAATCATTGAACCTCGCCTATCATGAGGTTAATTAATCGATCATTGAACCTTGCCTATCATGAGGTTAATTAATCAATATATTATTGATCATTTCCTATCATGAGGTCAATCAGCAATCAATCATTGAACCTTGCCTATCATGAGGTCAATTATCAATCAATCTATCATTGATCCTCACCTATAATGAGGTTAATCATCAACATCATCAAATCAATCAGTTGAAGTGATCATCAATCATCAAACATAAGGAGGCAATGTAGGTAAACATTTAATCAACTGGAGGAATCAATATTTCTTTATCAGGAGATAAATCATCTCTATATCATCAAATCATCATCGAAAAATCATAATCAATCATCAAATTCAAAAAATCATCAATTTACCTCCTGAAGGGGCATATATCCATCACCAGCTAAAATCAATGTCTAGGGCGTATTAGATTTTTTTTTCGTTGATACTAGCAGCAACAACAAAATTTTCTTTGAAGCAATGTGTAAAACACATTACTTCAAAGAGGGGAAAAATGTATACACCTAAAAACGGTCTGGATAAATCTAATTAATTAAATAAATTTATTTGATTAATTAACCTTTAATTCTTCTACTATTAAATAAATAAAATTATTTATTTATATAGTTCATTATTCTATTCTAATCACATTCTTCTAATTATTATATATTAATTAAATAAACAACTTCAATAGTTTGATTTATTTAATTACTCAATAATTCCCTCTTAATTAAATAAACTATATTACATAGTTTTATTTACTTATCATATCTGCTTTATTAAATAAATAAAATTCCATTTGTTTTCTTTATTTAATAAATATTTCTCCAAAATTAGAATATTCTAATATTCCTCCAAAATTGAAACTTTCAAATAAAAACAATTTTGCTTTATCCTTCCAAATCCAATTTTGGAACATTCACGGGAGAATTGGCTTCCTTCTTCCTCTTTTTCTTCCTAGTCTTCTGAAGGAAATCTTTATCCTTTCCATCTTCTTCTCCACCAAATTCATTCTTTTCCATTGATTTATCTAGATTGAATCTCAATCGTTGCTTGTTGCCATGTCACAATTTCCTTTTGAAAATCTATAAATATAGTCTTCTTTTACAGGAAATGGATCCCAAGTTTGTGTAATCTTACTCTATAGGTATAGTAATCAAGAAATCAAGCATTCAAAAATTTAGAGTCATCATAGAAATATCAATCATAGCATTTTAGAATCAATATCATGGTTGCATCATACACTAACTCATTTGACTAAAAAAATTTGACGAAAATGTCTTATGAAATATGTATAATTTGATGTATCGTCGGGTGCTTGTAAAATTTGACGTGTAATTTTTAATTTTTTGAAAGTTTATCCCCGACGTTTATCAAAATTTTGACGAACCTGGGGTTCGTCAAAATGTCGACTATCAGTTTCGTCAAATTTTTGACAAACATGGAAAATAGAAAAAAATCAAATTGTGGCCGACACAAAGAAAAATGAGTTCATTGATTTATTGCAATAGTGTTTTACTCTACTTGAGACAATTTGTAGAGAACTAAGAATGATTCTTGGAAAAAAACATAAAAAATTCAAGAAGATATCGCCAAGTTGAGGGTAGTCATTGTCTTTTTGCATAATTTAGTTGTGAAGTCAGATTTGTAGTTCCAGATTTGAAAATCATATTTTAAAGCAACATCTCATTAGATTTCATTTTTAGAGTTTTAGGGTTTTGGGAATTTCATGTCCAAATTTTGTTATGTGGAATCACCATAAGATCACAACCAAGGAACAAATTCTTGTGAATATAATTATGTGATCCATAGCTCTATTGGTCATGTGGCACAATTGTGCTATAACAAATATAGGATGCATTCATATGTGACCCAAGTTTAATGTGGCTATGTTGTGATAGAAATGGAGACACTCATATAATGTATTTAATTTAGGTTGTATAATGTAGGTTTCAATCATCATTGAGTGCATTTAGGTTGTCTCAAGTTTAACAGGTTAGGATGTAATTATAGCATGATCGAAGAGTGATTACCTTTTGCTGCAATAAAGAGCCTATAACTCTGGTTGATATGTAGACTGGTTGTGTTATATGATCAATTATGTAGTGCTTTCAAGCACAACCCATGTTTAATGGGCTATTCTAGAGAGAGTGATCAATATTTTCTAAACCTTATGAATGCTACTTAAAAGTGTATAGCTTAAATTACAAACCAAGTTTGTTACATACTTGAATGCAATCTTGGGTTACCACAAACTATAATAATGTGATCTACTAATAACCATTATGGAAAGTATTAAAGAAAGAGCCATGATATATATGATACATTTCCTTGATTAGGTTTACATACCTTAATGATCAAACACAAGCTTCCCCCACACTCTAGGATACAATCCAAGATCATACGACAACTTTGTCAAGACAACTAATTTTCTGACCCAAGATTTAATGTTGTTTTTTAATACCAACAGAAGCATTGGTAAGAGCATGATTAGGGTACAATCCCTAGGCCTCCGTAGAAACATAAACAATAAATATAGCGAATTAGTGAGGTTGCAATACCAAAAAGATTGAGACATTGTGGGTAATAACAAAATCTTGCAATCTAAAGATTGTAGCCAATAACAAGCACACTATGTAGCTTAGTGACATTTGTAAATGCAATCTACGGTAAGAAGAATGACAGTCACTTGAGATGTGACAGTCAAAAAGAGGCTAAGTAGTGACAAGATAATAAAACTCAAACCTTGCATAATAAAGTGAAGATTTAAACAGTGAGTTTCCTTACCCCCTTGCTAACCTTAAGAGTTTTTCGAATGCTTTTGGTAGTGTTAGACAAGGCAAATGCAATCAGGGAATGACTGTCCAAATTAAGTAACAGTGGTAATCATAGATTCAATGTTTCTTCTTAGCCATTAATGTATAATGGAGGTAGTGGATTGCATGTTTGAGCAATTTTTTGAGACTCATCAAAGATGGGAGAATAGTGAATAATACCTTGTGGAATATGAAGTAGTGTCAATAAGGTTGAAGGATCTTAAGAACTACAATACCATGAAACAATGAGTCCCCTATAGTAAGTAGGTAGTCTATAGGGCATAGTTTGATTTTATAGAAGGATGCTCATGAAAGGAATCTTCAAATGATAGTGAGTGAGTTGTTTGAGATTGTAGCCGAGGGTGCAATATCCAGTCTTAAATTAAGTTGGCAAAGCAGTAAATGTGCAAGAAAATCAAATCGTACACAACAAACAATTCACAATGTTATCTTCCATAATGCTTTAAGTTTGAAGACAAAAATCTCATTGTATCTTCATGATGAAAGTGGTGACCTTAATGGTCAATCACTGGCAACCATGATTTTAAAACATGCTATTGTGCTTATGGAGGCAATATTTTAAGCAAGGCAGTGAGTGGTGGTTTGGAACAATGGCAGGTATGAAGGACTTGCTTTATATGCATACTATGTAGTCTAGCTTAAGAAACCGTTCTTAGAAGAGATTGAAGGTGGATTATGGAACTCAAGGGTTACCATGAAAAGGATTAAAGAAAAGACTGAGATCTATTTAAAAGCCATGGTCATAAGATATTAAAGATGTCACATGAAAAACCCTAGTAGCTGGAATAATGAATACAATACCAAAGAGGATAGTGTGCTGGGGCAGATTTAGGAGATCTCCACATTATCTAATTATAGGGAAATACATCATTTATTTATTTTTTAATTAAAAGAAATCATTCTAAACCCTATATAGGATACATTGATACTTCAAAAGCTTCTCAAGAAATTTGAGATTATGCAAATATATGTCAAGTAAATACCTAGATTACAAATAGTAGTAGGAACAATGTAAGATTTGTTGAGCAGAGCAGAAATGAGATAAGCAACAATGAATCTTATGCCTCCTTTCACGCACATCTCCTCACCATTCTCTATCATTCTTTATGGAAACACTTCTCCATTTTGGTGATCTATGCTTGAAAATAATGTTTTGACGAAGGTTTTAGAGTATGTTTATTAAAATGAAAACTCCATTATGGTGGGCTACGCTTGAAAATAAGATTTTGACAAAAGTTTTAGGGTATGTTTATTAAAGTTTTAGAGTATTTTGGCTGGCTATATTCTTGATTCCTTAAATGATTTATTCAAATGGATTGTGACTAAATAAATGACTAACTATTTAGTCATTTTTATTTGTGTGACTAAATAATTTTTAATCAACGACCAAACTAGTAATTTATTTACTCATTTATAGTTGAGTTGCAAAAAATCAGAAAAATTTAGTCATTTTTAGTTGTTGTGACTAAAAGTTTTAGTCACCTAGTCATTTATTTTCCAAATTCTACTAGTGTGTGCTTCCTTGTGCGATTAGGGTTCTCTTAATGTTGAGGGCCCTAGGGATAAGCTCATCATAGGAAGTGACACATTGCATCTTTAACTAAAAGGATAAATCTGTATTGACATTAGCAATAATGATTCTGACTTGTTGCTCCTTAGGAATGGGTCACTTGCTCTTACTAGCTCGCTACCTCCATCATTGTAGGAAGTTTGCGATCAAGTTCAATATTTTGATTTTAAGAGTCTTAACAGTTGGAAATCATAGTAAAATTAGCATTTAATAAGTTTTGGAATTAGTATTTTAAAGTTTTTTTGGGGGTCATTAACTTCAGACTATCTTCTCTTTTGCAGGGGTGGTTGCATGCCAATTTTTTTTGGTGTAAAATATTAGAATTATTAGATTTTGTTACCTATCTATGAATAAAAATTATTGGAGTGTGAGTTTGATATTTTTTGAAGATCTAAATAGTCAAGCTTGGTAAAGAAAAATCATGTCAGATAATATTAGCCTAGAACAAAATGAAGAGACGCTTGATAGATTGTGGGTTAGATTGAAAAGAAATGGTGATGGGAAATGTTATTTTCCTTGCAATAATTGCAAGGGCTTAAATACGAGATGAATTTTAATCACAACAGTTGAGAAACATTGTAGGCAGCATGGTCACATTGAAGGGGGGCATGATTATCATCCATTGGTAAGTTGTTCATTATATGTGTTTATATTGATTGAATTTGTAAATGTTTATATCATTTTAACATTATATATATATATATATATATATATATATATATATATATATATATATATAATCACATGATCATTATCATGGTTTATTTGTGTCTATCATTATTATAAAGGTGGGTCGCCCTAGGGTAGATGATATGGATTATCACGGCCTGGAGAATGTGGTTTTGCAAGCGGACGAACATGGAGTTGTGAATATTGAAAATGAAGTTAATGATCCTATGGAAGAAGATGATCATGCGCTAGAAAAAATAGTTGAAGATGATGGTACGAATACATTGATCCATGACACATTTAGTGGCAGAGTTGATCATGATGATCAAGATGACTTTGATGATGTTCATGATTTACCTGTACTTGAGAAGGCATATGAGCCCCTTTATGAAGGCTCCCAAACAACTCTTCTCTCTGTTGTATTGTTGTTGTTGTTATGAATGGTTTATCAAACATAGCAATCTCATGGATGTTAAGGTATGTCATATATGTCATCTTTTTTCATCTATTTTAATTGTTGTTAGCTTATCACTAGTAAATAAAGGATGAAATATGTACCATTAATATTCTTTATATTAACAAATTATTTTTTGTTGTAGATTGATTAGTGAATTTTTGTTACCACCATCAAATATTTTACCTCGCTCATACCGAGATTTATCTACCATTATGAAAGATATCAGAATGGAGTATCAAACAATAGATGCATGTCCCAATGATCATATTATATATCATAAATAATAGCAATTTGCAATAGAATTCTTGGAATGTCATATCAGTAGATATCAAATAGCTCAACTAACAAAAAAAGTGCCTCGCAAGGTTCTTTGTTATATTCCCATTATTCCACATATGTAATGATTATTTAGGTGTGAAAGCTTACCGCAATTTATGGATTACAATGCATGAAATAGAAGTGGAGATGACATTCTTCGAATGCTTTCAAATGGTTTTGCATTTAGGGACATGGAGGAAAAATGGCCACAATTTAAAGAAGAACCTCGTAATCTCAGGCTTTCATTGGGAGCGAATGGTGTCAATCCACTTGGAGAGCCGAGATCTATTTACTCGGCGTGGCTTGTTTTTGTTATCAACAATAACATTCCTCCATGGATGGAAATAAAGAGGGAGCACATAATGTTGTCAATGATTGTTCTAGGTATTTGTTTAAATCAATTTTCTTTAACATAGTAGCATCTCATTTGTCTTATTTGTTGCATAATGACTTATTTGTCTTTACTATTGGTGAGACAATGGTGATTTGGATTTCCAAGTTGCAAAAGGTGGTTGCTTTATCCACCATAGAGGTAGAGTATGTAGCTACAATAGAGGCAAGCAAGGAGATGACATGGCTACAATATTTCATGGAAGAATTGAGAAAACGACACGCTAATAGTTATTTGTTTAAGGAAAACTAGAGTGCCATACATCTTGCAAATAATTATGCCTTGCATTCAAAGACCAAACACATACAATTGAGGTATCACTTCATTCGGTCAGTGCTGGATGATGGATAGTTAAGGCTAGAAAAGATACATATAGATGCAAATCTAGTGGATATGTTTGGGTATGTGCAGGATCGTCATGGAAAAAATAGGCCCTTAAGTGGCAAAAAATTCAGAAAAATTAGAGTTAGGAAACTTGACGTAAAATTTTGAATAAGTTATCTATATTATTTCAAAAATATGTAAGAATAGAATCTGTAGCAAATTGAATGTAGTTTCTAAAGTACTAGGTTTATTTAAAAAAAAATCTATTTGGTGAAAATTTGAAATTTCAATGCAATAGTACTTAAATTTCACAGAAAAAATAAGAAGTAGGTGTTTGTCTGACCACCCTAACCACAATAAAATGATAATGTTTTTTTAAAATATTTTACTTATAAGTAGAGGACTCATGTCCTAATGTGATGCATATTTTTTTGTAATTTTTTTCCAAGTAAATAATTAATTATGAACTTTTTATTACAACTTTTTAAAAATATAAAAATTTGTATGTCTGACCACCTTAACTTGGTCAAAACCTCATGAAATTCATTTTTTTTAATCCTATAGTATGCGAAGCCTAGAATGTGACACATGTTTCAAATTCAAAAAATGTGATACCATTTGAAAGCTATAGATGTTTTTCAATCAGCCTCTAAATTAGGACTTTAGTCGTAATTCAAATAAAAAATGAATAATAATAATTTATTAAATTCAAAGTAAAGCATAATTTTATATTGGTGGAAATCTGATAATTTCCTTTAAAAACCCTTTTCATTTTATCAATTTTGGGTAAAAAAAAAGTCCTTAGCCACATACCCATCATATCGCCACTTTTCGGCCCATCATGATCCTACACATACCCATTTACAAAGACAGACAAGGGAGAAGCTAAGCTCCTCTTTAGCTTCAATTGGTCTTCAAGACTAAAGATGATAGAAACAAAGCAATAGGGTCCAGGGTGTTTATTTCCAATGGGAGCTACAGGGTCAATGGTGTTATGATCAGCCTCCAAGCACTGGTACATTTTGACCCATTTTTCGACAAGCGTCTGTCAGAATTTTGACGATCGTTCGTCGCTATTATTACGTCAAAATTTTGATGACATTTGAAATGTCAAAATTTTGACGTGACATTCATTGAAAAATGGGTCAAAATGTACCAATGAAGTGGGATATGATATGTTGTGGAGTTTGATCAGTCTCCAAGTTGGAGATTGTTGTTATATGGAGCCTAATCAGACTCAGAGGTTAAATTTTCCCCACTTTTATTGGTGCGGTTTCCCCCAAAAATTAATCAACAGGGGTTTGGGGGTAGCATTTGTAGTGGTATTGAGTTGCAAGGATTGTTGGTTGTAATCAGTTCGATTTGTTGGATAATAATATTGGATTCTCTATTAGTGGATGTAGCCCAAGTTTGGGTGAACCACATTAAAAATTGTCTCTTTTTGTTATTATTTCTATGTATTTTCATTCCAATGCTTAATCTTTATTTACTTTTAATTGATATTTTATGCATGCAATTCCTAACAAGTGGGGCCCAGCATCTTTCAAAGGAAGCGGATATCAACGTTAATGAGATTGACGGTCAAGATGAACAAGCTCAAGTCAATCCTGACCATTCCTTGCTAGCCCATAGTGGAACCACCTTCATCTCCCATTCCTCAACTAAGAAGCGGGGAGATGCCACCTGGCACAATCTACACCATC
The DNA here is from genome assembly GCA_007258455.2 of Sequoia sempervirens. Lineage (NCBI taxonomy): Eukaryota > Viridiplantae > Streptophyta > Pinopsida > Cupressales > Cupressaceae > Sequoia > Sequoia sempervirens. The sequence continues at coordinate 225,283,426 of VDFB02000002.1, forward strand.
AAAGGAACTATAGTAAGGTGTGAATTTTTTTTGAAATATTTTTGCATAAGGATGAAGGCATTAGGGTTCATGCTAATAAAAGAACCTTTTAAGAACATGGTTTAAAAGTGAGTGAGATGTTTTAATTTAGGCCGTTTGTCAAGCCCAGATGTTATGAACCCAAGTGAAAAGCTTAAGAAGTAAAGTGTATACAGGTTGAGGGTGCCAAATTTAATCTGGGTCACTCCTCTCCACCTCATTGTTGTAAGATGCACATGGGTTGAACACAACAGGGGTGTAGAGTCCACAATGCCTCTCATATGGAACTTGAGTGTTGTCTTTGCTTCTAGACTATTGTGGAACAGATCAAGAGATGTATCAATCCACCTTCAGTAGTTAGACTTGAAGTACAAGAAATTCCAAGGGATCATAAGGGAAAGTGGCCAATGGTTCAACATGATCTTTCCTCAAGTAGGAGTGCAAGAGACTTCAGAGGTACACCTTCTACTAAATTCAAGACTTTATGCTTTGATGGTTCTAAGTCTAAGCAAGGAGTTGGTGCCAAATTTGAGTTAATCAGCCCAACAATCAAAGAAGCAGATGAACACATTGAAAAATTGAGAGAGAAAATCAAGAAGTTTAGAGAAATACATAAGGAGGTCAGTGAGAAGTTGAAGCAAGCCAATGAAACAATTACCAATCTAATTTGTAGGTTGAAGAAATAAAAAGAGTTGAAGAATATCTAGATGCTAAGATGAAAATAAAATATGAAGAATGTTCAAAACTTGAAGAGGAAGTTGTGACCGTGAGATTAGACCTTGAAAAAGAAAAGAGTCATGAAGAAAAATTCAAGATGAGCTCTACAAAGCTTGATGAAATGATTGCAAACCAGAAAGGATCTATATAAAAAGAAGGATTAGGATTTGAGAAAGGTAAAATTTTAAAGATAGATCAAACCCCCAAATTAGCCTGAAAAGAAGATTGAGGACAAGAAGAGTAATAACAAGCAGGTCCAAAATCAAATGAAAGACTTCAAAATACCACCAATCAGACAACCAAACACACAAAGGTACCCATCTTTAAATGTTTTTTGTTATTCCTACAATAAATTTGGACACTAAGGCTATGGAATGTAGAAGAAAAATGAATTATAATGTTCAATATTTTCCAAGTCAGTGCTTTACATGCCAAAGATTTGGTCATAGGGCTATAGAATGTAGAAATCATGATGAATGGCTATAACAATGGTACGATGTTACAATATTTAAATGGTTACTGTTATGAATGCAATGGATTTGGGAATAAAGTTAATCAATGTAGATCTAGAATGGGTGGAAGTAAGCTTGTTCAAAATGTTGTCATATGTTACAATTGTAATAGACTAGGACACATTTCCAAATTTTGGAGAAGCAAGAATGTGAAAAAGAACAATTTGGTAAAGAAGAATGATCCAGTGAAAAAGGTTGACCTAGTAGAGATGAATAAACAAAAGGATAAGGGTTGGAGAAAGAAGGAAGATAGTGAGACTAAGCCTAAGTCTGTACTAGAATTTGGTGCAGATGTTTCCTCTGGAAACTAAGAAGAAAGGCTTATCTTAGGGGGAGCATTAACAAAAATTCTTTTATCCTCTACCAAAGAAATTGTGTTGATGCTTTAGCACATCGATATGAGGTGTGGGTCGATATGTTGGACCCATTGGAGAAAACATCAGTGGAAACTATTAAGATGTAGAAGTTTGCGGAGCATTTGAAGTTGATTGTGCAAATAGTTAGGGTTTTTACCATCTTTTTAAAATATGCATTCAAAGTGAATTAGTTCAATCAATAAAATGGTTTATAAGTGACTTCATGGTTGATCTAAGTCATTTGCAACCAATTATTTGAAGAGAGAAAACCAATGAAGAGTGAAGAGAAGTGTTATAGTGATCTTGTGTTGTGCATGTTTTGCACACACACCCTGCCATAGGCAGGGACCCCCTCTCTCGCTCTTGACAGAATGCTTTACTCCCGTCTCATTTTGAGTGCCCCTTTCTTGGAGCCTATGTGGGTCACATGCCTTAGAATGATTAGTTTTCTCTTGACCAGATTCACCTACCTCAATTTTGCTAAGTCTTTTTCCTTCGCAAAAGTGCCCCTGTGGGTTTCGCTTCATTTGTTCCCACTGACTTGGTCCCTAATCACTTGATTCACTTTTTTGTTCATTTTTTACTTTGGGGACAAGTTACCTATGGATCTGGGATGTTTCTGTGATGCCTAAGTGAACTTCCAAGGTTTTGTTAAGTTTTAGGAGTTGCAAAGATTTCCTTCCAGGTCGCTACCCCTCCATGGCCATTTCTAGAACTCTGCCCCTCTATGGCCATTTGAAACTTTCCTTCCAGACCACTGTCCCTTTGTGGCCGTTTTTCCTTCCTTTTGTCGTCTTCCTTTCATTTGTCGTCCTGAACTTTCCTATTGGGTTGCCGCCCCTTTGTGGCCATTTTTCCTTATGTTTGTCGTTCTCCTTTTTTCTTGTGGCACCTGCACCCTTGAACCTACATTTATGTTTATGGTCCAAATGAGCTCCAAATATGAATATTATGATCTTTTGATGAAGCATGGGTAGATCTAATAGGGAGTTTCTAGGTTTTACTAACATTTTCCTTGATTTGTGTATAAATGCACTTACGACACTTCATGCATGCATGATTCAAGAAACCTACTACAGGTCCATCGGGGAGGCCCATTGAGAAAGTTGAACAAGGAAAAGGCGCATTGCTTCTTTCACCACTCATTTATACTCGCCTTTTTCCCTAACACCCATCATCAGAGCTAGCATTAGAAGTAGGCCTATGTCAAGGAAGTCAATGACAAAATTGCAAGGAGGTGGCCTTGAAGAAAGCATGAGGGAGGTGTCCTACTTATCACCAGATGATGATGACCTTTAAGGAGTTGTCCACCTGAATCAGGGGTGAGCAATCCATTAATGCAAATTATCATCAGTGCCCGTTTGATCCAATTAAGAATGTTGCAAGTCCATCAAGTAGAGGGCAGCCTTTGGATAGTTTTTGTTACACTAAAAAGGGAAATCAACTACAAGACAAATTTGCTACAACACCTGGGCACTACAAGACAAAATAGGGAAAAGACAAAATTTGAGTAAAATATTTTAAATGTAATTTTAAATTGTAGAGAAAATCTGAGCCACACAATGTAATTCAATCCTAGCCATTCATATGGGCTTTGGAAAACTATAAATAGGGGTCCCCCATCATTTGTGAAGGGTTGGAGAGCTAGTGTAAAAGACATTTGCAGCAATAAAAGATAGCATTGCATGATTTTATGGATGTTTTCTTTGACTTTGCTCATTTTGCATGCATGGTTCTACCTTCCATGTTAGTTTTAGGTGTTAGTTTATTGAATGGCTGTTATAATGATGTTGCTGTTATAGTATTTGATGAGCTTTCAACCCATACTTTTAGCACTTGTTGATGACAAGTTGTTGTGCAAAGTTAGCCCTGGCTTCTTTATGTCCTTGTTGTAACTTAGTTCAATTACATGTGCATGATGTGTATGTGTAATATGAAAATCATTAGAGCTTAGGAGATTGCACTAATTTTGTGTAGCTGTAGGTTCTCTTGTTGAAGCAAAATCTAGTTTGGGAAGTTACTGTGGCAACCACCATTGTTACTGTTCATTCGTAGCTTAGATTTAGGACAACTTTCTCAACCTTTTCCCTCTTGCTATTTATTTTATTCCTTTGTTAGAGTAGGATCCAAAGCATGAAAAAAAAGTCAAATATGATGAAAGAGGCAAGTAATAGTTTGTTGTTTTGAGTGGATAGCCACTGTTCATTCACTTCCAACACTTTGAAACTACATTTACAGACCCAACTTCCCACACTTTCTAACTCATCCTTAAGTCCACCTTGTGATTCCAACAAATCACATCAAACAACTGAGGTATTCCAAGCATTGTCAAGACCTGACATTAGAGACCTTGGTATAGTGTTCTGCAATTTGATTGTGGAAGATTTTCTTTCAAGAGAGGTGTTGCACCTATGCATTATCTGTGTTGAGAAGTGCATAAAAAACACATCAACAAAATTTTCACTAGAAGGAGGGCCAACATGTTGAGGCTACAAAGCTGAAGGTTGGAAGTTGAAAAGAGAACCTTCAAGGTAAAATTTGAGATAAGAAGATGTCTCTACTTGCTAAAATTTGAAAGTCTAAATTTTTTGAAGGAAAACAGGAGATAAGTCAAAATGGAGCAACATTTGCAAATTAACATCACTCAGCTGCATGCAGATTTAAACAAGAGATTAAAGAAGCCATTGTAGCAATTCACATTGACAAATGAGTGCAAGATTCATTGTACTCACAAGAACAATGAATTGGGACATGTATGACTGTATTAAGTAGAATTAAGAGGGTCTTGCAAAGAGAAATTTCCTTTTGGGAAATATATCAACCTTTGGCCCTTGCAAACCCAGAGGAAGAATTGCAAACCATGGCAACGAAGGAACTCAAGGAGATGATTCAAGAATGTTTGGGCAACAAAGACAGACCAAGATTGGAGGAGGTATTGATGTCAAGTTGGTGCAGATTTCACAATGCACCTCACTTCGAATTCACTTGCTCATCATGCATGAACTTTATCACTCAAGCCAGGGGCTCTTTGAACAAGTTGGAGCAGCCAACTGTCAAGGAGGACGAGTCATCCCATGAGGCCAAAGAGTTGTCAACATCTGGTAGACAACACATCGATGAGGAACCAAGGGATTTGACACAAACTAGTGCTAGGATAGCGAACATTGAAGCTGAAAATGAAAAGGAAGGAGCTGATTTTTGTAGGACAATAGAAAGCTTTGATGAAAGTTTAGTTGGAAAGGAGCTAGAAGGCCTTTCCTCCATTAGTAAAGACCAGTCCTCCACCCTAGAAGAGGAGCTATTGATAGTTGACGATGAATCAACGAAGTCTGCAACAATGTATGTTGAGGTAACCAATGAAGATGCTGAAAATTAGAAAGAGGAAAAGGTTGACAGCCTTGGGACAGTAGAGAATGATGACGAAGAAATAAGAGAGATTAGATTAGAGGACCTCTCCTTCATGAATGAAAATTATCAAGCATCTAAAAATATAGATTTGGAGGGGAGGGAACAACCACTCGCCACGACTTTCTACTATTCACCTTCCTTCCCAAATGATGATGAGGACCTGATAACAGAAAGATATGACCAACTAGTGTCAAGATTAGAAAAGGATTGGTTTGAGCTAAAATTTCAAGTGGATTTGGAGGTGTTGTTGCTACCGAATTGGTGTAGACTCCATGATTCATCACACTCTAAGTTTGTGTGCAAGCTATGCCATGAAGTTCTCCAACAAGTTAGAGGACAAGTAGAGAAGCCAAGTACCTAGCCTCCTCTACTTGTTGTTTGGTTCAAGGAAGAAGACCAAAATCCTGAATCGAGTGATGACTCATCTAAAAGCGGGCCTCAAAATCATATTGGGATAAAAATAAAAGGACAACAAAATAGTCTCGAGCTTCCAAATGATGGAGTAGGGAAAATAGGAATGTTGTCCACCAGTCATCAAAAATTTCTTCCTCTTGAAGAGCATTTGTGCGCCATGGATGATAGGCTCTATGGGGAACTTTGGAGAGAAATGATGTATGGTATTTCAGTCCCCTTGGGGAGGTACAATCAATTGAAATCTTCATTCCATTTGAAGCTGCATTCTAGATGTATACCATTATTGAGAATGAATACATTCTAGAAGATGGGAGTGATGAAGACCTGCTACCTAAACCTCTCAATAGCACAGTACTAGAGCCTCAGGAATGGGAGGGGGCTCCTTCTCTATTTACATCGATAGTGACCAAGAGGAAACAAGTGGGCAACATGAGGAGATACATTAAAAAAAAAGGAAGAAGACCAAGGCGGAGGTGTTTCAATGGCTGCTGAAAAATATGACGAGCTTTGTCAATTGTAGGCTACAATTGAGGGTCCTTCTGCCATGATCGTTGTTGGTTTCCCTTCAAAACTAGAGAGATGCAATGAGGAAAATTCATGCATGTCATCGTCCCATGACATTAAACATCACAAAAGTTAGGTTAACCACCGAGAGAGGGGATGGGACAACATGCTAGCTTTTGAAGACAACCACTAAGAGGACATTGAGTTTATAAATGACTGACAAGACGAGATGTTCCTCCTTGAAGAATAGCCAAATAGGACTATAGATCCCACACACAGCTTGGAAGAGACATTTGCCACCCTGTTCTCCCCACCCTGTTCTCCCCACCCTATCCCTTCTCAAGATTGGAGATGTTGCTTCCTCCACTCGACCCACTTGGGGATGATGACGTGACAGACAACGATGTGGTGCTCACTCTCAACTATCAAACACTACTGCCATCACACGACGTCATCCAAGTTTTATCTTTCCTCACTCCTTTGCATACTTATAGCTGCATGTTTCATTTTGATTAAGGGAATTAGGGGAAATAGACTTGTTTATGGATTAACCATGGGATGGATGAACCTCCTCAATTCCTAATTTTTTTGGAATATGTGATGGGATTTGAATGCTACAATGTTGAACTTATTTTTTCTAAATACAAGGATGAATGTGCATGATTGAGAACTATAAAAATCACCTGTTTTCTTGTGCATTCCTTAAGAATCCCAATAGGCATAAACATTAGTTTTCCTTTCCTGAACATAGTGATTTGTAAATATCTTTGTACATAATTCATTTTGAGTAGAGTAGGCATCATGTAAATACTCAACTTTCCTAATTTCCTTAGGTTAGTTGGTTTACAGTAGGTTAGTTTTCTTTAGTCTAGTTTCCTTTCCATTGTTTCCACTTTCCCGCTTTGGTTAGTTTAGGTGTTTTCTTTTTTTTTCCTTTGCTTTCTTTTTGTTTGTTGCTGCTTTGATTGGGGTCCCTCTACTTTCAACTGAGCATATTCGTGCGCACAACATTCATTTTAGGTACCTGGGGCTGTTATGAGTATTTCTTCATCAAACTCTAATCAAGTTTCTAGAGTGGATAGTGAAGATCTTCTGTTAGTGTGAAGTGATATGGGTATTTGATTCAAAGTAGATAAGTTGTTGGTCGGTATCATTCCTGATGAATGCTGAAATCTTATATCTTTACACACTCTAAGAATCTAGAGGTCATTGTAGGTCCTTCACGAAGTTGAGTTAAGTGAAAATTTTAAAATTCTGCTTCAGTGCCATTGTGGTTCTCAGCCCTGAGCGTGAGCTTCATTGCTTGAGGGTTGAAGTAAAAGAATCAAAAGGAAACAATCAAAAGAAAAGAAATGAAAGAAAATAAAGGAAATGTTTAAAATTAAAAGAAAATAAAATTCAACCTGTCAAGAGGTTACAAACAACTCTACCAGGGCTATGGATACCCGACTAGCAATACAACAATGTTTGGGAGAATCACAACGACAACCTTGTTGGGGATATGGATGCCTGACTAGCAATGAGGCAATGTCTCGAATGCTTTTGGAGTTAGAATAAACTACATAGCTTAACTTGACAGAGCTTAGGTCCTTATAGCAACTAAAGGATGAAATTAACACAATTGCACACACTTGGATTTTCAGCATACTGAAGGTTGGGTTAACTAGTGGTTTTGATCCTTTGGTTGAGAATCTAGCTTGCTTTCCCTAGTGTGAAGATTAATACCAAAGATTCTGGGTTCATGATTCCAGTTTTTCATCAAATGTTCTAGAGTATTTCCCTAGTGAGTCACCATTTGTTGTGCATGTTTTGCACACATGCCCCGCGTAGGCAGGGACCCCCTCTCTCGCTCCTGATGGGTTGCTTTGCTTCTGTATCATTTTGTGTACCCCTTTCTTGGAGCCTATGTGGGTCGCATGCTTTAGAATGATCAATTTTCCCTTGACTAGATTCACCTACCTGAATTTTGCTAAGTCTTTTTCCTTTGCAAAAGTGTCCTTGTAGGTTTCCCTTCATTTGTTCCTGTTGACTTGGTCCCTAATCACTTGATTCTCTTTTTCCTTCATTTTAGACTTTGGGAACAAGTTGCCTATGGATTTGGGATGTTTTTGTGATGCATAAATGAACTACCAAGGTTTCATTAAGTTTTGGGAGTTGCAAAAATTTCCTTCCGGGCTACCGCTCCTCCATGGCCGTTTCCAGAACTCTGCCCCTCTATGGTCAGTTTCAGAAATCCACCCCTTCATGGTCGTCCAAAAATTTCCTTATGATCCTCTGTCCCTCCGCAGCCATTTTTCCTTCCTTTTGCCACTCGCCTTCCATCCGTCGTATGAAACCTGCCTTCGGGGCCACCATCCCTCTGTGGCCGTCCAAAAATTTCCTTTTGGGCTTTTGTCCCTCTGTGGTTGTTTTTTCTTCCTTTCACTATTCAGAACCCACCTCCTGAGCCGTTGTCCCTCTATGGCCATCTGAAACTTTCCTTCTAGGCCACCATCCCATCGTGGCCATTTTTCCTTCCTTCTACCATCCGCCTTTTGTCCACTGTTCGGAACCCACCTCTTGGGCCATCATCCCTTCGTGGCTATCTAGAACTTTCCTTTCAGGCTGCTACCCCTCCATGGCCGTTTCTAGAACTCCACCCCTTCATGGCCATTTGAAACTTTCCTTCCGGGCCATCATTCCTCTGTGCCCATTTTTCCTTTCTCCTGTCGTCCACCTTGCATCAGTCATATAAAACTTTCCATCCAGGCCACCATCCCTATGTGGCCCTTTTCAGAATTCCACCCCTCAGTGGCAATCTAAAACTTTCCTTTCAGGCTGTAGTCCCTTCGTGGCCATTTTTCCTTCCTTCTGGGTCATCGTCCCTCTGTGGCCATTTAGAAATTTCCTTTAGAGTCACCATCCCTCTGTGGCTATTTTTCCTATCATTCGCCATCCTCCATCCGCACTGTGGCACCCACACCACTAAGCCCACATTTATGTTTATGGTCCAAATGAGCTCCAAATATGAATATTATGATCTTTTGATGATGCATGGGTGGATCTAACGGGGAGCTTGCAGGTTTGAATAACGTTTTCCTTGATTTGTGTATAAATGCACTTACGAAACTTCATGTATGTAGGATTCAAGAAACCTACCGCGGGTGCATCGAGGAGGCCCATTGAGAAAGTTGAATAAGGAAAAGACGCATTGCTCCTTTCACCACTCATTTATACTTTCCTTTTTCCCTAGCACCCATCAACATAGCTAGCATTAGAAGCGGGCCTATGTCAAGGAAGTCAATGACAAAAATGCAAGCGGGTGGCCTTGAAGAAAGCATGAGGGAGTTGTCCTACTTTTCGCCAGGTGATGACAACCTTTAAGGAGTTTTCCACCTTAATCAGGGGCGACCAATCCATTAATACAAATTATCATCACAGCTCATTTGATCCAATTAAGAATGTTGCAAGTCCATCAAGCAGAGGGAATCCTTTGGATAGTTTTTGTTATAGTAAAAAGGGAAATCAACTATAAGACAAATCTGCTACAACACTTGGGCACTATAGGAAAAAATAGGGAAAAGACAAAATGTAATTTTAAATTGTAAAATATTTGGGGGTAGGTGACACCCTAGTGTAAAGAAAATTTGAGCCACACAATGTAATTCAATCCTAGCCATTCATTTAGGCTTTGGAAAACTATAAATAGGGGTCCCCCCCATTTGTAAAGGGTTGGAGAGTTGGTGTAAAAGGCATTTGTAGCAATAAAAGACAACATTGTTGTTGGAAAATGTGCCTCAATCTTACTGGCATGTAAACTCCTGTAAGAGAAAAGTCAGTGTGACATTCTTACTATGTGGCCGACTAGTAGTTGTGTAACCTTGTGGAATGCTCATGTTATCGAGACATTGCTGCTGTCTTTCCAACTGGTGTTATTTCTATGACATTTCTATCTCTCTCCACTTAGGAAGATCTCTGGCTGACAATTTGGTTATACACTCGAAGTCATCGGGGAGACTTTTGGTTGAAAGGTTTTCTTTGGTATGATGTCTCACCGATAGCGGTAGTCTTATCGATAGAGCTACATGTGTTTATCATCGATATGACATCTTAGCGATATGATATGTCTCACTGATAGTGTTACACTCAGAGTCATCAGGGAGAGGCATGGAGGCTCGGTAAGAACCCTTGGCGATAGATGTAAGTCTTGCCAATGGGTATGAACATCGGTATGACCTCTTGGCAATAGCGTTTCTCTTGCTGATGGGTATATTGCTTCAGTTTGACCTCTTGGCAAAAGTGGTAGTCTCTCTGACTATTCTGTTGTCGGTATGAAGTCTTAGAGATATGGATTGTCTCATCGATAGTTTTGCTTGATGGATATCGGTATGATATCTTAGCGACAAGGGTGAGTCTGAGTGACAAATTTTGAACTCGGTGTAACCTCTTGCTGAAGGAAATGACTTTGGCCGATATCGATAGTTGGTTCTTGTAGCATCGAGGAGACACGGTTAGTGTCTCATTGACATGCAAATACTATTTGAACATTTTTGACTAATTGGAAGACTGTCCTACGTGGTGTGTCTTCGACCAATCAGAGAAGTAGAATGGGAACTGCTAGCAGTTGGACTGTTGTGACCATTTCTGTGAGGAAGATCAACAGACCATGAGTGACATGGATATACTCTGAGATCAATGAAGGTGAAGGGTTCGATGAATAATTCGATGGGTGATTAGTGTGAATTCAATTGAGAGTGTCTTGTAAATGAGATGTTTTGTACAAGGTTGATTTTGAATCTGTTGTTGTAAATTGACATCAGAGAGTGAAGCCCATACTCTATATGTAATTTGTTTACTGTAAAACAAAGGGGTTTTTCTTGGTGTGGTGGGTTTTTCTCTTGTAAGGGTTTTCCCACGTAAATCTGGTGTTCATTTGTGTATGTTTATTTAGCTGTTTATGTTATTTCTTTCAAGTGTATATTAATTGGACTGTAATTGAAAATTTAAAGTCACCTCTGCATTCTTCCCTGAGGTTTTGACGTTAGGAGAGTTAGTTTCACACCTTATCTTTCCTTACAAGTGGTATTAGAGCCTGGCTAGTTGTGTTATCCTTTTGGGTACATTGGGTTTTTTGAGTCAATTCTATTTTAGTGGGAGTCTTGTAGAAGTTTTGTAATTTGAATTACAAGTTAAGATGGAAAGCACGTTAGGAAAGATTGAAATTGAGAAATTCAATGGCAACAATTTTGAGTTGTGAAAACTTAAAATGGAAGATTTGTTGGTTGATTGTGATCTTTGGATTGTTGTGTCTGGAGTGAAGCCTATAGGAATGAAGCAAGAGGATTGGGACCTTGCAGATAGAAAATCAAAGGGGCTGATAAGGCTCTATTTAGTAGACTCTATTCATTTGAATATTCATGAAGAAAAAAGACTGCATCTTCCTTGTGGAAAAGACTGGTAGCTATTTATTAGGGCTAGTCCTTGGTGAATAAATTTTTCTTGAGGAAGAAGTTGTACACTTTGAGAATGTAGGAGGGAGGATCTATTGATGATCATTTGAACGCCTTCAACATGTTGATTGCACAGTTAGCATCTGTGGGTGTGAAGATTGATAAAGAAGATCTTTGTATGTTGTTATTATGTTCTTTGCCAAATTCTTGGGATCACCTGGTGATGGCTATTGGGAGTACAAAATCCACATTTAATATGCAAGATGTTGTTGCTTCTTTGTTATCAAAAGAGATGAGAAGGAAATATTCTGAGATGGTGAAGGAGGCTCTTGTTGTTAGAGGCAGATCGAAAGAAAAAAGAAAGAAGGACAATAAGTCCAAATCCAAATTAGAAGGGAGATCAAAGTCTCCTGGAAAGAAGTCCAAGGTGAAGTGCTGGAATTGTGGGCAACCTAGTCATGTCTAAAAGGATTGTAAAGAGGAGAAAAAGAAGAAGAATTCTTCTGACTATGATTCTTCTCAAAGTGATGCAAACTCCTTCATTGCAACCTATTCTACACAGGCATTAGATGATGTTTGACTGATTGATTCTGGAGCATCTTTCCACATGACATCTCATAGATATTGGCTCACTAAGTATGAAAAATACGATGGTGGAAGGGTGTACTTGGCAAGTGATTCATCTTTGGAAATAGTTGGCCATGGAAGAGTCAGAATTCAATTCCCTAACGGAAGAGTGAAGAGAATCAATGATGTGATACATATACCAGGTCTGGCTCGAATCTACTTTCTATTAGTAAGTTGAATGATATTGGAGTGCAAGTCATGTTCTCTGGAAATGGCTACAAGATGACTAGAGGCTCAATGGTGCTAGCAAGGGGTGCTCATATTGGTACCTTGTATAAGATGGATGTACATGCTATGCAATGCAATAGTGTCTTTGCAAAGTCACAAAAAGCTACTCATGGGGGAAAAGAGGAAAAAGTTCCTGATAGTGTAAACTCTATGGAAGTTAAACTTCCAGTAGAAAAGACTATGCTCTGGCATCATAGGCTTGGCCACATTGGTGAAAAAGGTTTAAAAACCTCGAAGAATAAAAACTTGGTTGAGGGGCTTGATGATTGTAACCTCGAATTCTAGTTTTGTGAACATTGTATATATGGTAAACAACACCGTGTTTCATTTTACTCCAGTCCTCACAAATCTTCTAGTTTACTTGAGTACATTCATTCTGATGTTTTTGGTCTAGTAAATGTTCCTTCTCTGTCTAAATCAAGATATTATGTATCGTTCATTGATGATTATTCAAGGAGAGCATTTTTTTATTTTTTGAAAAGTAAATCAGAAGTGTTTATTCAGTTTAAGGAATTTAAGAACCTTGTAGAAAATCAAACTGGAAGAAAAATAAAATTTTTAAGGACTGACAATGGCAGTGAGTTTTGTTATGATGATTTCGAGAGGTACTATAAAGATCATGGGATTAAAAGACATAAAACTACACCTTATACTCCACAGCAAAATGGAGTTGTAGAAAGGTTCAATAGGACAGTGATGGAAAGAGCACGAAGTATGCTTAGCAGTGCTGGCTTGGAGGAGAAGTTATGGGCTAAGGCAGTTGCAACAACATGTTACTTGATAAACAGTTCTCTGAATTCTGCTCTTGTTGAGAAAACACCTTTGGAAGCATGGTCTAGTAAGTAGCCCTCTCTAAGACACATTCGAGTCTTTGGCTATGAGGCATATGCACATGTGTCATATGAGAAAAGATCTAAATTAGAAAACAAGGCTGTCAAATTTATTTTTATTGGTTATAGTGCTGGCATAAAATGATACAAGCTTTGGAATCCTGATATGGAGAAGGTTCTATATAGTATAAGTGTTATCTTTCGTGTGCTGAAGCCTTCTACCTTGGATATGCAATCAGAGACAAAATCAGAAAAAAATGGATGCAGCTGAAATTCCTCCGACACCAGATAAAGAGGAATTGAAAATTCAAAATATACCTGAAACTGAGGAGAGCTCAAGCAGTTCTGAGAGTTCTAAAGAAGAAGAACAACCTTAACCTCAGCTTGTGAGAAGGTCAACTCATGAAAGAAAGCAACCTGATAGGTATGGGTTTTCTTTGATAGATTCTACTTGTGCCTATGCTTTAATTTCTAGCACTGATGAGCCTAGGACTGTGAAAGAGTCATTTAGAATGTCTGATTCAAACTCTTGGTTGGAAGCCATGAATAAAGAAATGGCATCATTAGAAAAGAATGATACTTGGAGTTTGGTGCCCTTGCTTGAAGGCAGAAAAACTATTGGCTGCAAATGGGTATTTAAAAAGAAAATAGGTCTGGATGGCAGTGTGGAAATGTATAAGGCAAGGTTGGTTGTGAAGGGTTATTCCCAGGTAGAGGGAATTGATTATGGAGAAATTTTTTCTCCTGTAGCTAAGCTAACGTCCATTAGATTTCTTTTTTCACTTGCAACAACGTATGACTTGGAGATTGAACAGATGGATGTGAAGACAACATTTCTTCATGTTGATCTTAAAGAAGAAATTTATATGTCCCAGCCCGAGCACTTTGTGGAGAAAGGTAAAGAAAAACTAGTTTGCAAGTTGAAGAAATCTTTTTATGGATTAAAGCAGTCTCCTAGAATGTGGTACCAGAAGTTTGACATTTTTATTTTTTCATTGGGATTTGTAAGATCAAAATATGATCATTATGTGTATTACAAAGCTAAAAGTGATCGAGTTCTTATTATTGCTCTCTATGTTGATGATATGTTGTTCATAGGCAATAGTAAGTTAATGATTTATGATCTTAAGTCTCAATTTTCTACAAAGTTCAAAATGAAAGATCTTAGTGTAGCAAGCTATATTTTGGGAATGGAAATAACCAAGGACAAGAATAGTAGAAAAATTTGGCTCAGTCAGAGTAAGTATATTAAGACTATTCTAGAGAGATTTTGTATGACTGATTGCAAGCAGCTAGTTGTTCCAGTTTTGTAGGGAATGAATCTATCTATTGAAAACTATCTAAACTATCCTATTGAGATGGAGGACATGACCAGTGTGCCTTATGCTTATGTAGTTGGCAGTCTAAAATATGTAATGGTCTATACAAGGCCAAATATTGCCCAAACAGTGGGAGTACTTAGCTGGTTTATGGCTAATCCTGGAAGGGCACATTGGGATGCTATGAAGAGAGTTTTTAGATATCTGAAGGGTACTTCTAAATATGCATTGTGTTACCATGGAAACTTGGTTGAGTCACAGAGGACTCTCAATATTTGAGGCTATGTGGATTCTGATTGGGCAAGGGACATTGACAGCAGAAGATCCACCAGTGGATACATTTTCATGATGAATGGTGGTGTAGTTAGTTGGATGAGTAAGTGACAGGTTGTAGTCGCTTTGTCCACTATAGAGGCATAATACATGGCATCAACACACGACTGTAAAGAAGCAATCTAGTTAAAACGTTTGTGTTCTAACATTGGGTTTGATGTAGGGAAAATAACAATTTACTGTGACATTCAGAGTGCTATTTGTTTGTGAAAGGTCTCTTTAGAAAAAGTGGATACTCTGGAGAATGTTGTAGATGCATTGACTAAGCTAGTGAGCACAGAAAATTTCAGGTGGTGTGCCAGTTCGATGGGCCTTAGTGCCCATTAATTTCAATAGTTTTATTGTGCTATGGAGGTGTCAGTAAGATCTTCGTCAAATGGGAGATTGTTGGAAAATGTGCCTCAATCTTACGGGCATGTAAACTCCTGTAAGAGAAAAGTTGATGTGACATTCTTACTGTCTGGCTGACTAGTAGTTTTGTAACCTTGTGGAATGCTCATGTCACCGAGACATTGCTGTTGTCTTGTCGAATGGTGTTATCACTGTGACATTTCTATCTCTCTTTGCTCGGGAAGATATCTGGCCGACGATTTGGTTATACACTTGAAGTCATCGAGGAGACTCTTGGCCAAAAGATTTGCTTTGGTATGATGTCTCACCGATAGCGGTAGTCTTACCAATAGAGCTACATGTTTTTATCATCTGTATGACATCTCAATGATATGATATGTCTCGATGATAGTGTTACACTCAAAGTCATTGGGGAGAGGCATGGAGGCTTAGTAAGAACCCTTGGCGACGGATGTAAGTCTCACCAATGGGTATGAACATCAGTATGACCTCTTGGCAATAGCATTTCTCTCATCAATGGGTATGTTGCTTCCATGTGACCTCTTGGTGAAAGTGGTAGTATCTCTGACTGTTCTGTTGTCAGTATGAAGTGTTAGCGATATGGCTTGTCTTGCCGACAGTTTTGCTCGATGGATATCAGTATGATGTCTTAGCGACAAGGGTGAGTTTGAGTGATAACTTTTGAACTTGGTGTAACCTCTTGCCGAAGGAGATGACTCTGGCTGATATCGACAGTTGGGTCTTGTAGCATCAGGGAGACACAGTTAGTTTCTCACCGACATGCGAATACTGTTTGAACATTTTTGACCGATTGGAAGACTGTCCTACGTGGTGTGTCTTCGACCAATCAAAGAAGTAAAATGGGAACCGCTAGCAGTTGGACTATTGTGACTGTTTCTGTGAGGAAGATCAACAAACCATGAGCGACATGGATATACTCTGAGATCGATGAAGGTGAAGGGTTCGATGAATAATTCGATGGGTGGGTATGTGCAGGATCATGGTGCGCCAAAAAGTGGCAATATTATGAGGGTATGTGGCTGACGACTTTTTTTCACCCAAAATTAATGAAACGAAAAGGGTTTTTAGAGGAGATTCTTAGCTTTCAAAAAATATAAATTATGATTTAATTTGAATTTAATAAATAATTATTATTCATTTTCTATTAGAATTATGACTAAAGTCCTAATCGATAGGCTAATTGAAAAACATCTATAACTTTCAAACGGTATCATATTTTTTGAATCCAAAACATCGTCATTCTATGCTTCACATACTATAGGATTAAAAGAAAGAAAAATATTTCATGAAGTTTTGACCAAGTTAAGGTGGCCAGGCAGGACAAGTTTTATATTTTCTAAAAGTTGTAATAAAAATTCATAATTAATTATTTACTTGGACAATAATTACAAAAAATATGCATCACATCCCGACATGAGTCCTCTACTTATATATAAAATCTTACAAAAAATATTATCATTTTATTATGGTTAGGATGGTGGAGCAGACACCTACTTCTTATTTTTTCCCGAAATTTAAGTACTCTTGCATTGAAATTTCAAATTTTCACCAAATAGATTTTATTTATTTTTAAATAAACCTAGTATTTTAGAAACTACATTCAATTTTCTACAAATTATATTCTTACATATTTTTGAAATAATATAGATAACTTATTCAAATATTTATGTCAAGTTGCCTAACACTATTTTTTCTGAATTTTTTGCCACTTAAGGGCCTGTTTTTTGCATGATGATCCTGCACATACCCAGGTGATCAGTGTGAATTCAATTGAGAGTGTCTTGTAAATGAGATGTTCTGTACAAGGTTGATTTTGAATCTGCTACTGTAAATTGACATCAAAGAGCGAAGCCTGTACTCTGTATGTAATTTGTTTACTATAATACAAGGGGGTTTTTCTCCCGTAAGGGTTTTCCTACGTAAATTTGGTGTTCATCTGAGTATGTTTATTTATATGTTTCTATTATTTCTTTCAAGTGTATCTTAATTGGACTGTAATTGAAAATTTAAAGTCACCTTTGCATTCTTCCCTGAGGTTTTGACATTAGGATAGTTAGTTCCGCACCTTATATTTCCTTACAATTACACGATTTAATGGATGTTTTCTTTGACTTTGCTCATTTTGCATGCATGGGTCTACCTTCCATGTTAGTTTTACGTGTTATTTTATTGAATGGCTATTATAATGATGTTGTTGTTATAGTATTTGATGAGCTTTCAACCCATACTTTTAGCACTTGTTGATGAGAAGTTGTTGTGCAAAGTTAGCTTGAGCTTCTTTATGTCCTTGCTACAACTTAGTTCAATTACATGTCCATGATGTGTATGTGTAATATGAAAATCAACAGACCTTAGGAGATTGCACCGATTTTGTGTACCTGTAGGTTCTCTTGGTGAAGAAAAATCTAGTTAGGGAAGTTTGTCTACTGTAGTAGCCACCATTGTTACTATTCATTCATAGTTTAGATTTAGGTCAAATTTCTCAACCCTTTCCCTCTTGCTATTTCTTTTATTCCTTTGTTAGAGTAGGATGCAAAGCATCAAAACAAAGTCAAATCTGATGAAAGAGGTGAGTTTCAACTTGCTATTTTGAGTGGACAACCATTGTTCATTCACTTCCATCACATTGAAACTGCATTTGCAGACCCAACTTCCCACACTTTGTAACTCATTCGTAAGTCTGTATTGTGATTCTAGCAAATCACATCAAACAACTAAGGTATTCCAAGCACTGCCAAGACCTGACATTAGAGACCTTGGGATAGTGTTCTACAATTTGATTGTCTTTCAAGAGAGGTGATGCACCTATGCATTACCCGTTTTGAGAAGTGCATAAAAAACACATCAACATCTTGCACACAAAAAACCTAACCGAAAGGTGAGTCAAAGGTATTTATTGTTTTATCTTTCCCTATATTTTATAGAGTGTTTAAATTGAAATATTTTATATGGCTATCCCATGAGTAATTGAGGTCTCAAAAGAACCTCAATCGAAGTTCAAGAGACACCCTAATAAATCTATGGTAGACAACCTAGACAAGGAATTCTCACCTAAAGATTACCAAGGCAATGTGGTCATGTCTCACCCTAGCTTGGGGGAAAAGTCCTGAACTCAGTGGGGGTAACAAAGAATGATTACCAAGGAAGTAATTTGGGTATGCCATCATGATAATCATGTAGGGAAAAATTATCATAAAACATGACAATGATGATTTGATGATATAGAGATGATTTATTAAGTATTTTAGATGACATCAATTTATCAAGTATTTGAAAAAAAGTACAAAGATGACATTAGAGATGATTTATTAAATTCACAAACTCAAAATAGATTGATTTTAAAATACGTGTAGCTTTTTTATTTATTTAAAGCTTGATAACATGTCATCAAGTGAGCTTATTTAAAATAGCAGTCTATTGATATGCCCCAGTAGAGGATTGATTAATGTAATGAGAATTGATGATGCAAAATGATGAATAGGATAGGGGATGGGATGAGGAAGAGATAATGAAAGGAGAAGATGAAAAGTAAGTAAGCACAAATGGATTCAAGGATAAACGTGATGTTGCCCCAGTCAAGTTGCAAGCCAAGATTGATTGATAATGATGATAAGAGTGTTGTTGATGAGGGAAGGATACATCCTGAAACAATAAAAATGGATAGGGAAGGATACATCCCGATGATGATGATGATTGGATAAAGGCTTGTAACAAGGTTAGGAACAAAACAAAGGATGTGATTAAATGATTTGTGCTAGACTTAATAGATTAGGATTAGATGGAAATGTGATATTATTGAAATGAAAGAAAATGATTAGAATAGCAAATCTATATTATCCTAAGAAATATTGAAGATGTGGTGATATGATGAGGAGAGGGCATACGTGTAGCTTTTCTAAATAATCAAAAGTAATGTGTTCTTGAGGATACTTGTATTGATACATGGGAAATACTAAGTTACAATAAAATCACTTATCAATCCATCTAGACTACTAGATCCCATTTGCAAATAATTTGTCGATGAAAAATAGTAGTATCACCATTTTAGTAGTATTTGTCGATGAAAAACAATAGTATTTTTTGATGAAAAATAGTAGTATCACCAAATTTGTGGATGGCGCTTAAAATTTTTGGTTGTTCCTCATTCTCAATGTGTTCTTGTGGGGCTTGTATGTGGAAGATATGAAATTCAAATTGAAATTGAGAATAAAATTAATTTTTTGTCATGAAATTGCATTTGAACTAGTTGATTGTTTGCTCCCTTGTCTATAAAAGGGAACTTAAAGCTTTTTTACAGGGGTCGAATTCTAAAAAATTGAGTTGGGTGAAATTCTAGGGAGAATATTAGGTTTATTAGAAGATAATGAATAGGGCATGCGTCTAGTTTTGAGCCCATTATCAATAAGTGTTAAGTGGACCATTTATTGGACTTCTCATATGTTACAAACTTCTCATATAGTAATCAATCTTATCATTTAAAGATATCCATTTGTGCTTACTTATCATTTAAAGATGTAATGAGTGATAACCTAGTTAACCTAGTGGGTTAACTAGAGATATCCATTATAATGAGATACTGTAATATTAACTGAGGAAGAGATGTTAATTATAAGATTGAGGGTATCCCTTCCTCAGTTAATATTATGAGGAAGAGATAATGAAAGGAGAGCCAACTCATATGTATCACCACCTTAGTAATGATAAATCTATAACAACCCAAATTACTTCCTTGTGATAATTATCATTACATTTGTGCTTACTTACTTTCATCTTCTCCTTTCATTATCTTTTCCTCATCTTGAATCATAAAATTTAATATTGAAGGCTCTCCTTTCATTATCTCTTCCTCATCTTGAATCACAAATCAACAATCTTACTTTGTAGCAATAGGAAATAATCTTTGGATAAGTCAAGATTGATGATATAGAGATGACATATGGGTTTTAAAACTAGGATATCTTTAATCTACAAATCATCAAAATCAGCATAATTAAGTCCATATGAGGGTATCTTTTATAATCAGCCCTAGGTTAATTAAGTCCATATGAGGGTATCTTTTATACATCTTTATTCAGATTTGTTTAAGCTTGAATTTTGTTACCCCCTCCTATAACATGAAGAAATGAAAAGTTGGTGAGGATATAAGCTTAAAGTTTGTTAATAAGTTTTATTGTAATATTATTGCTTGATAATCCTCCACTTAATTAATGGATATCTTTAATATCCATTAAATATATCATGTTAGCATAATTAAGTCCATATGAGGGTAGTCATAGTGACTTCTCATAGTAATATTGGGTCTAGGAGAAGATATTGATATCCTAGCTTACTGGGTTATCACTCATTACATCTCTATTAGTTTGTTACCCATTATAATGAGGGTATCTTTTATAATTATCCCCAGGTTATCATTAATTAGAGAATGAGGATTATCAAGCAATAATATTATCAAGTGACCTCATTATAGGTGAGGATCAATGATAGATTGATTGATAATTGACCTCATGATAGGCAAGGTTCAATGGTTGATTGATGATTGACCTCATGATAGGCAAGGATCATAAATATATTGATTAATTGACCTCATGATAGGCGAGGTTCACTAATCGATTAATTAACCTCATGATAGGAAAGGTTCAATGATTGATTGATTCATTAACCTCATGAGATTTGATCAAAGCTTATTAGATTTGATTGATTGATAGACTGATTGATTGATGTTGATTGATTTGGTAAGATCGCTGATTTGTGAAATGTTATGATCAATAAGTGCTTACATTATGATATTGTGCTTATGATCAATATGATTCAGTGCAATAGGATTATCATATAAGTGCATTCTATCATTGATTGAATCAACAAATGCACTTATTAGAGAAATCAAATGATAGTTTTTCACTTGATGATTTGTGATGTGCACTTGTTGATTGTAATCCTATGACTTGTGAAATCATGCTAATTATCCATATAAATGGATATTACAATCTCCATTAATATGGATAATCAAACAATATCCAATATATGAAATCATGCACTTGTTGATTTGCAAGATAAATGATATCATAAACCTCATGAGATTAACTTTATCATAAGGATGCAAACCTCATTGATCATAACATAAGGCAAGTGTTGTACCTTATGAACCAGTATCCTTATGATCAAAAAGTAATATTATTGCTTGATAATCCTCTTTGATCCTAACAAGCAATAAATCACCATATGTCGTCTCTATATCATCAATCTCATATATTTAGTAGTATAGGTTATTGTAATATTATTGCTTGATAATCCTCCCACTAGGTAACCAATTAAAATCACTAATTACAATGGGTATCTCTATATCCTCCCATTATAATATGGATTATACATGTAATGTTAATTATAATGGGTATCTCTATATCCATTACATGAGGGTATACCAAGATGGATTACCAAGCAATAATATGGAAGGAGAGATATCCATTATGTGTCATATGACTTATCAGTAAGCTTAAAGTTTGTTAATAAGTTTTATTGTAATATTATTGCTTGATAATCCTCCACTTAATTATCATATTATTAAAAGATGAAAAGTAAGTAATCCTCCACTTGATTAAGAGATGTATATCTTTAATTAGAGAATAAAGATGTACAAGTTATTGTAATATTATTGCTTGATAATTCTCCACTTAATTATATTAGAAAAGTAAGTAAGCACAAATGTAAGCACAATTATAAAAGATGAAAAGTAATATTATTGCTTGATAATCCTCATTCTCTAATTAATGATAACCTGGGGCTAATTATAAATATACCCTCATATGGACTTAATTATGCTAATTTTGATGATTTGTAGATTAAAGATATCCTAGTTTTAAAACCCATATGTCCTCTCTATATAATCAATCTTGACTTATCCAAAGATTATTTATTGATAAGTCATATTGAGAATGGGTTATCACTCATTCTCTGATAAGTCATATTGACTTCAATAATCAAGTGGGAACCCAAACCCAAATTACTTCCTTAATTCTCAAACTTGAAAGGATATCTTTAATTAGAGAATGAGGGTTAATTAACCTCAATAATTAACCTAGCTTTGAGATGATGGGTTTCCACTTCTATTTGTGAAATACTACTCATTTATATCAATAAGTGCATTCTTTAGAAAAGCTAATTATTAAAGATTGATCCAAAGTTGTCTCTCTATCATCAAAGATTGATCATATGGGTATCTCTATATCCATTATTAAAGATTGATATCAACAATGGACACTGAAATCAAAATCATTGAATCAACAAGTCAATATGAGGTCAATAGTATTTCCCAATAAGAGCAATATCATTAATTAGGGAGGCTAATATTGTTTGGATAAATGGGCCCATCATTAATTAGAGAATGCGGATATTAGAGATGTAAACAACCCAAAGCTAGCAATATCATAATTTAACACATATGATAAGTCAATATGATCCAAAGTCATCTCTCTATCATCAAAGATATATCATATGGGTTATCTCTATATCCATTATTAAAGATTGATATCAACAATGGATATTGAAATCAAAATCATTGAATCAACAAGTCAATATGAGGTCAATAGTATTTCCCAATAAGAGCAATATCATTAATTAGGGAGGCTAATATTGTTTGGATAAATGGGCCCATCATTAATTAGAGAATGGGGATATCAGAGATGTAAACAACCCAAAGCTAGAAATATCATAATTTGACGCATTGTGGAAAATACCTCCTACTTATTATATTGATAAACCTAGGTTTAGCCTAGCTTACTAGGCTATCACTCAATATCAACAATATTGATTTAGCTTAAAGTATATCCATTGTTGATTTCAATCTTTGACTTGTTGACTTGTAGCTTTTCTAAATCATGCACTTATTGATATAAATGAGTAGTATTTCACAAATAGAAGTGGAAACCCATCATCTCAAAGCTAGGTTAATTATGCAATGGGCCTTGTAAAGGAACAAGTTGAGAGGGCTAAAGCTATGACTGATGCTCCAAAAGGATCATCTAGTAGAAGGAGATCTAGTAGAATAGATACTGCTCCTTTGGTTGTCCCCAAGTACTTCAAGAGTAAATGTCATATCCCACAGATCAACCCCTTCCACGGTGGCTGATTGTGGAATAAATAAATTAAAATACATAAGGAAGGGAATTATGGCGAGATGCAATGTGTATTAAATGGGAATGGTGTGGGTGTGTTGTGGAGGAGCTATGCAGTCAAAGGGCATTGCAACCCACCCTGTCAATAATAAAATTGCAGATCAGGATAAAGCCACATACAATATTCATGAATACTCATTCAAGAGCATTAAATTCAAATTAATAGGAGGAATGGTGTGGGAAAAGAAAAGGGATGGCTATGCCATTAATAAGGAATGGCATTCCATCCATTATCGATCAAAAATTTGGGAGTACAAATTGGCACGCAAGGCTAGATATGCACAAAATGGATTTATTAAAAAGCTTTAGAAGCTTTTCAAAGAAAAAAGGGAAATGTTTTGATAGTGGAGAAGGAATGAAGAGAGTGCACGGGAGAGAGACCAAAATATGCAGAGTAAGGCATAAGGAGAGAGATGAATCTTGGAATAGGAGAGAGAAACCGCATGGGAGAAGGCTACAGGAAATTTCAGGCAAGCACAATTGGTTGGTGCAAAGCTAAAGTTGAAAACCATGCTAACATCTTCCCTACCTATGTTGAAAAGCGGTTTTGGGAAGAAAATGTCATGGGAAGGAGGGAAACTCGTATGGTGAGAGGAAGATACTTGCATGAAGAAATGAAAATTTGTTGAAAGAGGAAAATGAAGTGAAATCGGGTTAAGAAAGAGGGAGGAGCTAGAAATTTGTGGCTATATTTTGGGGAAGAGAATATATAAGGAGAGCGTCGATTGAAGAGACTGAGAATCCAGTGGAAATTTTAGAAGGAAATTTGGAGGCCAGACAGGTTAGGAAGACCCCAACAATGTTCTTCAACTTCAAATCTGCAAGCCAAATCAAGTAACAAGTGTAATAGGTTGCATCATAGTTATTGTTGGTGCCATACTGGAGATGTGTTGGGAAGCTTGTGATAGGCCAGTAATTTCTTTTCATTGCCATACTTATTTTATTAAATGTCTTTGGAATTATTTGAACAACCTCCTGTCTCAGTAGCAATTTCTAAAATAGTTTCATATACACGACATGCCTCTTTTCGTGGCTATACATATATTTATTTTCATGAGGGTGACCTTTAGTTTTCTATTCCTCACTATATTCCTCCGTATTACATGCTCAAACCACTTATATTCTCTAAAATTTGGTGTCACGTTGGTGGTATTCTTATGTCTCCTTAAATTAAAGACTTGGTCAAATGTTGCGCCATTGTTTGATGCTGGTAATTTCAATTTTAATCTTCCAGTGCACCTGTTTATTTTTCATGACATGTTTTAAGGTATTGGGCCATATTTCTACTGTCTATTCCATATTTAGTGTACACAAAAGTCATGGTTGTATCCTGTTTTCATGGGTGAGCCAATTCCAAAATACCCACATTGTGGTAGTTCCATTAATGTAGAAAGGAATCGAACTGGCTCCATTTTCATTATTTATGTGCCATTATTGATTGACATTCTTCCATGAAAACAAATTGATGCACTTTTTACTTCTCGTTGTGAATTACATGAAACAATGGGAGCTACATATCTACTTAATCAGCAGTAGTTGTACATGTAGGGAATAAAACCCATACTCATGTAGTCAAAACCTCAACCTCATTGGTGTTTCACAATCATCCAAATTCCATTTTGGTCCTCATAAACCTCCGATATTGGTAATTTTGTTGGGTTGACCCTTGCAATATGTGTAAATGTTGATTAATCCATAAATTCAATAGTATATATTCTTATTCTTAAATGTGATGTAATTTTATTACCAAGTACAAGAATGATGCAATTTTTGGTAACATTGTTTGTATAATAACTGGTCCTTATAAGTATTTGGGGAAACCAATATCTAGAGGTAACTAATATCCTATTAGGTACCCAAGAAACACTAAATATTTGATGTGTGAAAGTTGGGACTAATCAAAGTTTATAAACAATGAATTTTCTATAGCCAAAGGAATATTATTTGAATATCCAGGTGTGGAATTTTGAGTAGACAATGATGGAATATTAAATAGGATGCTACCTTGAGTTCATTAATCCTCTATATTGGGACTCCAAGTGAAACAAGATGGCAAATAAGTCTAGGTTAAATCTTTAGCAATAGGAACACCAAGTTATATTATTATCCAAGAATATACTACACCTAATACAAGATTTGATATACAATTACTTAATATTGTAGGTGATAAGGACTTCATTATTGAAACTAAAAATATACTTGTACCATATTGATTTATGATTAAATAGAATGAACTATCATTTATTTCAATGGTATATGATATGAAGTTTGTTTAATAAGTTTAAGGTTAATGGACGAGTTTTAAACTTGAGTCTTTGATATTTAGTAAATATATCAAGAACATATTATAATATTGTTGATATCATAACATATTTGTATATGTAATTATAAGAAGTATTTAGCTATAACTAAAAGTTCCAATATTACCTAGTTCCTAAACTAATTTATTATAAGAATGTGGCATTACATTGGAAGGAAAATGAAATTTGAGGTTAAAGGACATTATTAATATTGTTGAGTTTACATATTCATATGATGATATTAAGGATATAGTATTTCCCATTTGTCTCCAGTATGACTCAAATGTTGGTTATGTTTAGAGAAGGTTTGTCATTATTGGCAATAAAGTGGCGAGGGTAGTCCTAACGATTCATTTCGATTAACTCTAGTAACATCTTGTTACTCTATAAGAGAAATGAATTACCAAAGTTTGAATATTATATATTGAAAACAAATATAGATTCGCTAAGCAATTGAACTAGTTTGTGAGGTGGTAATTCATTTAGTTTATACTTGATACTCCAATGGGATGGAATACTCTTGGGTTTCATCTTCGGCCTTATAGATTAACATGAATAAATCCTTATAGAAACATCTAATCGTGGTAAAGTAACTTAATACCAATTTCCTTGTGGGAAGTAATTTTTTGTCTAAGTGAGTGAGCTAGAGAACCCTAACTACTAAAGTTTTGTAAAGGTAATTTACCATTTGGGTGAGCTTGGTAATTGTTGACCCAATTAGAATTTTGGGGGCTTTGCATGATTGTTGTATAATGAGTAATAATTGAGGTGATATTCAATTTGAGACCTTGTCTTGCATGAATGGAAGTGTCATGATATAAGTTCACTAAATTAGGAACTAGTGTGTAGGTATCCTTAAGAGACCATGTAAGGAGAACTATGTGTGACTTTGACCCATTTGGAAGCTGTAAGGTAGATGGTCCTTGGGTGAAGGATTCCCTTGTGACTTCAAGTCCGTAGGGGGAGGGCTTAGGGGGGGAAACTCCAAGGGTTGGGGTTTTCCTGATTGGTTTGACCTCTCTTTAGTAGGCCTCGAGTTGAGGTAGAATGGGTACCAGATGGGTATGAATGAGTTAAGGAAATATAATACCATGTATTTAACACATAATATTCTTTTTTTAGTAAGCAAAGACTGACTAAGGTCTTATAATTAGTAGTTGAATATATGTATAAGTTTGGAAAATTCCATCTCGTGTTGGTTCCATATGACTTCATGTGTTGTGAAAACTGACTCCATATCTAGAAGTCTCTATGTATAGGTCTACGCATTTTTTGATGGTGATTTGTGATTCATGTTATGTATGACCTGCACAAGAGTGAACCTCAAGGATATTTGAGTAGTGACAGAAAGTCATTGGACCATGTCAATGACCGATGTTTGGGCTACTACTAGGGATTAGCCAACATTCACCTAGTTCATGGAGGTGAAGGTTGCTATGGCTACCCTAGTTATGATTAAGATGCAGTAACAGTTGCATGGGTAGGGACCCATCTATGTGGGTAATGGTAATCTAGGGCTAACTATTGTATCGAGGGGGTTCACTAGTTGTCACTAAGGGCATGGAAGTGACTGAGGTCAGTGTTACCTAGGATTTTAAAAAGAAGATAGCTGACAATATCACTAAGGTCACAAGGTGGTATATGTTGGGAGCTACTTCTTCCTAGGTGGTCAGACTTGTCGTTGGTGGCCTATAGGTAGTTGAAGTTGGAATCCACCGGGTTTGGTAGGTTCACTACTTGGGGAAACCCTTGGGATGGTGGATGGACCCGCAATGTAGTATGGGATGCACTGAATTCCCTTCCCAGTTGTTAGATTCTATATACTTAGCCTTGTGGGGTTGAGGACAGACCCACGATGTAGTATGAGATGCATCAGATCCTCTTCCCAATATTCCATTGGTATAGAAGACCGAAGGAAAGGATAGGACCCATAGTGTAGTGTACAATTTACCGATATTCTTTCTATCTAGGATGCGTTATGGACATGTTTTAGACATTGTAATAAGCCATTGTGGATGTATGTTGGATCTTGACACTATGTGTATGTGATGCATGTTGGAGCTCGTCACTGTGTATCTGTGATATATGTTGGAGCTCGTTGTTGTGTATTCATGATGTATGGTGGGGCTTGTCACTGTGTATATGTGATGTATGTTAGAGCTTGTCACTATGTATTTGTGATATATGTTGGAGCCTGTCAGTAATGTAAATGTGAAATGCAGATGAGACAATCATTGTTGTACTGGTGATGTACGCATGAGCTAATCATCATTATATGTGTGATTTTTTTATGATCCAATCATTGTTATACTTGTGATCAGTGAATGATATAGTCACTGTTATATTTGTGATATATGTATGATCTAGTCACTATTACCCTCTAGATTGGTGTATGATCTAGTCACTATTATACCTGTGATCTATGTATGATCTAGTCATTGTCATACATGTACTGTGTATAAACCAGCTTGTGTATATGGGTGTATGCACATGACAACATTGTGTATGACCTTTGGGATTATGGTATGATATACCCCTTTATGAATATTGTGAATATTTGTACACTAATGCTTGGTAATGTTTGGTATATTGGACCCAACACTTGATGGCAAGATTATTATCATTCTATTATAATTGACTATGTTGATAGCATACATATAATAAATTAATAGTTATGGGTTAAAGGTGAGATAATAGATCTCATACAAGATGTGAGATTTAACTCCCTCTATCATTGTGGGGCAAACTATGGTGCCTTTGATTTCCACAAGGGGATACACAGGCAGGGTCATCATGAACCCTTGAGGCTTAGGTTGTAGGTCTAGGAAAGACCCTAAGACTCTTTTGTGCAAGAATATAAATGGGAAATAATGAGTTGATTCCACCATGGTTAATGTTGAGCTATTGAAATTAACACTACTAATCTATATGAAAATGCTTGGTTGGTTAAGTTGGTAGTTGTTACGAATTGGAATTTTAAAAAAATTGTTGTGCCCAAAATGGGGATTTTATAGTAAATTTTTCATTGGAGAGAAGAGGAAGGAGTTTGCAAGTACTATGATGAAGGAGAAGAAACATCTAACAAAGTAACAAAATATGCCTGAGAAAGAAAAGGCCACTCTAACAACACAACAAATGGACCCTGCAAGAGGAAGAATAAAAAAAAAGCAACAAGAGAGAAATAGTTGGGAGTAAATGTTGATGATGATAAAGAAGAAGAAGGAACACAATTGGTTTGGAAAAGGAATTAGAAGCTTCACAAGGTGAAGCAAGTACAAAGAAACAAAAGACTGACATTGTGGATATAGATGATGAGGCTAAAGTAGAAAAGGAAAAACAAGCCTTTATGATCCACATGAGAGAAAAGAAAATAGAGTCCAACAAGGAGAAACAAGTAACTAGATGACAAGAAAAAGAAGAAGACTCTAGTAAGGTTGCATAGCCCTATGAAGTTAGATACCTTATTCAATGGGATTGTAGAGCATGAAATGCTAGAAGATAATGCTGCTTTATATACCATTGTTGATGAAGTGGACAAGGCTACCATAGAAGAAGCAATTGTAAAGTACATCATTACTTTTGAAGTTAATATGAAAAATATTGAAAAGAAATTACTGGTAGAATTGAGAAATGTATTATATGCAAGGAGATAGGAAGCAAATGATGAAGATGCAAAATTAAGAGCATTTTCTTTGGAAAATATTAGTGCACCTATATCAGAAGAAAATAAAGCAGCATTGGATCAATTATATAAAATAAAGAGTTCTGAACAAAGAAAAGGGTAACCACCCAAGTATGAGTAGAGATCAAAATAATTTGGAAAGGCTCTAGAATGAAATAATTGGATAGGTTGCTGACCTAGCATAGAGATTGGGATTAACTTTGGAAAATGAAGAAGAGATGCATGATGATATGCCAAGTCTATATGTTAATGAAGTAGATGATGCTCAACATGAGCATGGGACTAAAGAAGAAAATGTGAAAAAGAAAGTTGATGGAAGTCTTCTGTAAGTGGAAGAAAATGCTGAAGAGAATGTTACTAGTGTAGAAGACATTGTAGGAGAAGGTACTATGATAATGCTCCTCTCTAGTAGGAGAAAATACCACAATAGAGGTGAATTCCATAGAAGCACAAAAGGAGGTTGCACCCACATGAAATATCTCACCTCCTACTGAATCAAAAGTGAATGTAGAGGATGCATGTAAGGTCATCCGGAGGGGAATATGCCTTTGGATAACTTTGAGAAAATTGTGGATAATGAGAAAAATACTAAGAATGCATCCTATACAGAGGAGAAGAAGGATGGGGAGTACTAGTTATTGATGATAATAAAGACGGTGATACAAAAGTTAGGATTGGTGAAAAAGGAAAGGCTTTAGAGGAGAAGATTGCAAAATATAGTACAAAGACAGCTAGAGAATCTTTCGATACATTCAAAGATTCAGTAAAGAACTTGTTAAGCATGCACCTGCAATTTCAACTTGTAGTGTATGCCCAATTACTTCAACTTCCAATGCAATAAGGGAAAGTAGACATGGACAAAATATCTCCACTTCATAAGCTTCAATTGGGTGATGCTTTCCATGCTTCTACTCGAAAAGAAATTTTATAGACACATCAAAAAAGTGTAGAGCTGATTGATGAAACAATAAAGGTATGTCAAGAGACCATACTTGGTGCATGAAAATACAACTCTTTATCCAGTATGGAGAATTTAATTTTTTTACTTGATTCTTCAAAGAGTATTCTAGTGGGTTGAAGGAAAAATTGGAGGAGATAGACAAAATGATGAATGATAAAATATTGATGGACATAACCGAGAAGTGTGCTTCCACACACAACAAAATCTAGGACAATCTTAAAGATGTATAGGATTGCTTGGCAGAAGCCAAAATGTTGTTTCTATTTTGTATGAAATGGCCATGCTCCACCAAGAGCATAAAAGATGAGATGGACTCAATTGAGTCCCAAATTGAAAAGGCATCCAATGCCTATGATCTAGCATAGAATCTAGATGAGAGCACTAGGAATGTGATTGAGAATATGCATGAGTAGTTTTTCCAATTGAAAGTACAAAATGAGAAGATAATTATACAATTTGGTAATCTCAAGGATCTAGCAAATGCCAAATTCTTACCTATCTCTAGTGCCTTGTTGAGTGTAGAAAAAGAAATTAAGTTAAATTTGATACCCAACACTCTAGATGATGGTGAAGAACTTCTAATGGAGTTTAAGGCTCGGGGTTGAATGCTTGTCCTAGCCAAGTAGAGTTGGGAAGAATGACTAGAAAACACACCTCGAGAAGCTTTAGGTGTCAAATACTTCTTCTGGGTGATTGTATTTATTTTTATGTATTTAAGCCTTTTGTTCAAATTTCAGTGTATATATGTCAATGTCACAAGATAGTTTTCCAATGCAAGTTTTGTTGGATAGTACCCTTGGGGGGAGTTGACAAAGTTTTCAATTTGTTACTCTCTTGTACATATGTACATAGTAGTCAAGGGTAGTTTTGGTATGTGAGAAGGAATATGTATGTACCCTTTTTCCTTGATGTCAAAGGGGGAGAATTATTTTGGAGACAAATTTTGGCATGTTTCTATCAATGAAAAAGGGGGAGATTGTTAGAAGAATAAGAAGTTTTTCATTGATATACTTCTCCACAACATGAGCATGAGGTATGAATACAAGTTGTATAGTATGCACTGCAGTATTTTCATTGATGTCAACATTGTGATCCAGTATGTAGATCATTGTTCAAACCATTTTGCATATCTTAAGCATGCATAACTTAGATAGTAATCCAACGATTAGTGAAGGTTTGATCCGGTATAGACAGTTAGAGTGGAAAATTGGCTAAGTATAAAAAAATGTATTTCTATGTATAAGACATCTAATAATTTGGTCCACTATGGATTTAGTATAATATTTTTGGATGATAGAAGGATTTAAATCCAAAATTTCACATAAATTTAATTTCTAGAGTAGAAGCTATGGATGAAAAAAGTTTTGTTCTACCAGTGACAATGTTTCTTGTATAGTGTATATGTTTTGGTGAATCCACACTTCATCATAGATTGGTATCTAGCCCTGAAAAATTATGGAAGTGGTGACAAGTGCTAGTAGTGTTTGTGATCCAAGTGGCATGAAGTTTGGAGGACTGTGTGTTCATTTTTGGTTGAACAGTTGGTTAATTTTGGTGTTAGGTCACTACCAGTGGCAACCTAATATGATATGAGTATTGCAAAGTTTAAATAAGTGTTGATGTGTTAAGTAGGAGATAATATAGGTCCATGCTGACCTATTTGAGTTTTTTATAAGGTTTGGTTGTGGTGTGAAGTTCGTTTTGGGGCCGACAAGTTATGTTCTGTATGGGTATGTGTAGGATCATGATGGGCCAAAAAGTGGCGATATGATGGGTATGTGTAGGGTATGTGGTTGATGACTTTTTTTTACCCAAAATTGATGAAACCAAAAGGGTTTTTAAAGGAGATTCTAAAATTTCCACAATATAAATTATGCTTTACTTTGAATTTAATAAATAATTTTTATTCATTTTATATTTGAATTACGACTAAAGTCCTAATTGATAGGTTGTTTGAAAAAAATCTATAACTTTCAAATGGTATCAAATTTTTTGAATCCAAAACATGTGTCATGTTCTATACTTTGCATACTATAGGATTAAAAAAATGAATTTCATGAAGTTTTGACCAAGTTAAGGTGGTTAGACATACGAGTTTTTATATTTTTTAAAAGTTGTAATAAAAAATTCATAGTTAATTATTTACTTGGAAAAAAAAGTACAAAAAAATATACATCACAATGGGACATGAGTCCTCTACTTATATCTAAAATATTATAAAAAAATATTATCATTTTATTGTGGTTAGGGTGGTCAGATAGACACCCACTTCTTATTTTTTCCCTAAAATTTAAGTACTACTACATTGAAATATGAAATTTTCACGGAATAAATTTAAAAAAAAAAAGTTCTAGTTGTTTAGAAACTACATTCAATTTTCTATATATTCTATTCTTACATATTTTTGAAATAATATAGATAACTTATTCAAATTTTTACGTCAAGTTGCCTAACTCTGATTTTTCTAAATTTTATCACCACTTAAGGACCTATTTTTTCCATGATGATCCTATGTTGGTGTTTTCCAATCCATGTAAGAGATCTCTAAGGAATAGCCAATTCCTATACTTAAGACTCTTATAATGAATGGCCAACTAAAAAGATTTAGTCGAAGACTAAGATCTTCTTCACTTTAGGCTTCGTGGAACCAAGAAGGGTATACCTATTGTGTTCATTTATTCAACATTTTGCAAAACACTTTATTTCATAGATTAAATCTAATAGAAGGGTAATTATGCAATGGATTATTGTAAGACTCGCTAATCTTCAAGTAATTTGCTACCCATTTATCAGAGAAAAATCTACTTCAAAGTTATTATCAAATTTTAACCTCATAGCTAAATAATTTTGAAATAAGTATAAATTTTGATCTCAAGTCAGTTACTAGGGAAACAATTGATACA